>VYXC01001417.1:0-77314 GCA_013397175.1 Platysteira castanea
AAAAAAAAAAAAAGCTGTTCTTGAGTATTAACGTAGTCACAAACAATTCATTTTTCCCATCTTTTAGGTTAAAACCCCTTTCCTTCTGTTCATCAAGTGAGTCCTCTCTATCCTCCTTGAAATATAAGATAGACATGCCAATAACAGTAGATAAATCCTCTAGCCACTGCAGCAACAGCAAATATAATGAAATCTAGGAGGCTGGACTGAGCAAAGGCCAAAAACAGGAGAACAGCACAGGTGTGCCAGTAGCAGAGCTAATGAGCAACACATGTTTTCCGTTAAAACCCTTAATTTAAAGCCTCTTCTAAGCCTGGAAAAATCTCGGGAATGGAGATAACAGGTAATCAATGACCCTGTCAGCTAAGAAATCAGGACCGGAACTCAGTTTTATTGCCAGTGCATTGCTGGGCCAGTACTTCCTGAGTGCTTTTTATTTATTCCATGGAGAAAAAGTGATGCTTTTATAGTCACATCATCAAGAAAGAATTTCCAAGAGAAACAACAGGTTGAAGAAAGGCTTTGAACAGTTGCATATAGTCATAGTGATTTACCTTATACTGTATCTCATTAGCTTATTTTACCTGGAGGCTAAGAACAGGATTAGCCTAATAGAGACTGAATAAAATTTGTCTGTCATGTGCCCGTTAATTGTCCTACTTGGGTTTAACCTGAGCCATTAAATTCCATGCCAAAATGATTAGGAGCTTATTCATGTGATCAGAAGTGGTTTGGTCTTGTTCCACTGCTGCACAGATCACTAAAAGTCCAGCAGATTTCTGCACTCTCACACTGCAGTTTCTGATAATGAAGCGACAGCATATGGACATCCCACTGTGACAGGGAGCTTTAAACAGCAATTAATAGGCAATTGCTTCCAGTTTCTTCTTCTTCTGCTTTGTCCTCTTAGAGACGGAGAAGAAAGGATGGAGCACAGATCCATGAAGAAACAGCAAAAATGTGTTTTTTCACAAAACAGAATAAAAAGGGACAAGTAAAATCTGAGAGCCCTCCAAAGCAGGAGGAAGCATCTACATATATGATATGTCAGCTTGTCTGCAGTGTCTCTGCACTTTCTTAAGGGCTTTGACATGACAGATTTTAAAGCCTTTTCCTAAGGATGCCAGCATTGCTTCTACAAAAGAACAATAAATTTTGCAAGACAACTTTTGCATGATGGAAGGAGCATTTTACACCTGGAAACATCTACCGTCTACTCCCAGGTTCCCTCACTATTGCCAAGTGGAAAGAGCTGCAAAAGTGGTATTGCACCATTGCATAGTCAAAACCTACACTGATTTTTCAGAGGGGCCTCAGGGAAAGCTCTGCTGAGTCACCCAGTGTGGCAGCACAGACCTGCTCCGGCTCTGCAGGTGTTTGTTACCTCCTGCTGCCCAGCACTTGGGATGGCTTTCTGAGTTACGGAAGAGTGGCTAATTTCCAAGGAACACAGTGACAAATTTAGCTTCCAGTGTCAAAGAGGATAACAAATTACAGGAATTAACATTCAAGTCATTATGAGCTACGTGCCCAAATATTGAATATGATGGTAGAAGAGGTCAAATTGCTGCTTGAATGAGTTTCTGAAATGTGGATTCTGCTCGAACAGAGGCTACAGATGCAGTATACGTGAAAGGAATTATTTCTTCATCCCCTGGTTGCTCAACACGTAGGACATCCCATTACATATATGATGCCTCTCTGACTGTGTTAACTTTATTAGGAACTAGGCAGAGATAATGGCAGGTCTGCACTTTGTTTCATCAGATATCCCATTCTTTCTTTCTTAAAGCGAGCATTTAAAGCCTACAAAAATTATTTGCATTCCTGAGTCAGAGAAATGCAGGTGATTATCTGATGAGAAGCCTATGCCTCATAAATATCTACATGCCTTTTTAAAATATCTGGTAGATTTTAAAGGTCCTACATAAGCAAAGGTTGCATTTCATCAGTACTCTGTTGACAAATATGTAGTGGTTTCATGATTACTGTCTGAATTCTTTTTCTCTTTTCCTAATAATTTCATTAGAAGTAGAGTTGGGAGAGTCCCCTGGGGTTGTTTGTTCTGGTCCATAGAAATAAATTGCTTTTGTAAAATGGGGCAGAGATGACGCTCTCTTGCAAGTGTGGGAAATTATTTCTCTAGCTTTAATTTTTACATAAACATGTTTTTAGAAAGATGGATTGCTTTTTATGGGATAGCTTCAAAATATATTAAATGCCATAAATCTTTGTCTGTAGAGATCATATTCAAGAGAGATAGATTCTAAATGAGTATATTTTATTAATGCAGAAAAGTCGAAAACAGTCATGACAAAAGGTCTTTTAGAGTGGTTGCAAATGAAATGTTTGTGCTAAACTTTTCTCCTGATCCCCCTACCACACATCCAATCCTTATTCAATCCCACTTACTAGAAATTGAAAAGTTTGGATAAAGCAAAATAGGGCATTTTTCAGATATTAAACTTTCTTGTAGAGTATTAGATTTTTGATTTATCTCATCTGGACATTTGCCAGGATACTTAGTGCACGTGTTTCTCTAGCTAGATAAATAGATATCAACCAATGACTTTAGCTAGCAGTCTGAAGATCAATGCTCTTAAAAAGCCATCAGGTAAACAATGAAACTCTGCAGACATTTGTTTTTGTTGTCTACAAATGTAAGTGTGACTAATGCATAAGTCCCACATACAAGAAAATAATAAATATTCTGGCTATGCACTCTAATAAACAGACAGTGACAACTATAAAGCTTAGTAATTTCAGTCCCTTACACTTTTATTTGATTCTCCCAATGCTCACTTAACTCAGACCATTTTCTTCACCACAATTTCTGGAGGGATTTATAAAATGTACCAACATGCAATTCTGTCTGTTTCAGCACCAGCCTCAAAATCAAGCTCATGGATGCTGGTGACCTCAAAAGTTACTTGTGTATGAGAAGAAAAGTGTTCCCTTGGTTTCCTGACATAGTAGTGTCAGCTATATACACACAAAATTATTTGATCATAAATAATAAGCTATTGGCTCCTTGGTTAAAGATAAGTCATAAGTCCTGCAAAAATTTCTCTGAGCAGAATCTACCTGCGTTTGTCTGAGACTGGTGCAGAGGCTGGCATGAGCTTCTATAGAGTAAAAGATTGCAAGGACTTTTCTTGATTAAAATAAAAATTTATTATGCTGTCCTTTTAAAATGGCTATTTTTAATGCATTAATTGCATTTAAAGCAATATTATCAATTAGCTGTGACAGAATGAACTGCTCTATTTCTTCTAATTAATTATTATCTGTTATACTCTGCAAATGTGTGCATTTCAGAATAAATTTTACTTTCCCCTCAGGGTATCTCCAATATTATCTTAAATTTAAGGTGTGATTTCAACATAAACTCTGTATCTGAAACAAATAAGAATTTTTGCTCTTACTACTACTTCTACTATTACTACTAAAATTCCACTGGCCTTATTTTAACCTGTCAGTTCAGCATATTGAGACTTACCTGCATTTGTTCTGCCATGAACTGGTGCTAGCTGCAATAAAAATCATCTAAAGTTTAAGACACGACTGCCTAAGCTTTTTCAGCTTTACTCTGTGAATATCACATATGGTTAAGATTAAAGAAACTTAAACAGTACTCGGTTTTGTGAATGGGGCAAGTAAAGGCTGCAGTGGAGGTCTCAAACTTCAGTTGTAAACTAATGAATAGAAAATAGACTTTGGTGCAAAAAGTATAAGAATAACAGCACACTGGCACCACCAGAAAGGAACTCCACTTGCTGAAGGGCCAGGAAGGCTGAGCCTTTCTGCTTAAGACAGATGCAGTAGACCTTTGGAGCCCAAAGCAGTCAGCAGTTAGATTGCATCTGTGACCAAGCAGCCATACTCATGATTACCAGAGAAAGGAAGAGAGGTGGAGATCAGGGAGATAGGATGCAGAACCATCCTTTGCAGGGCAAAATAATTTTGAAATGGGGTTAAGCCCCCTTCTGAAATGTCAGTATTTGTGACTTCTCTGAGTAGTTTTACATAAACAGCATATTTTCATGGAAATTCATAAAAACTCAAAGATTAGTTAATTACAGCAAAACAAGAATTGTTCACTTACAAACAGTCCTGTCTCAAAAGGAAAGGAAGTGGAGACAAAGTTTTTAGTTTAACATTGATATAAAAATACTAATTAAGTATCTGTTGTGTTCTTCAAATGAATCACATGAAGATATTGCTAATGGGTACTGAAGTTATATACTAGAGGATGATGCTTTGGGATCAGAATTTCAGAAAGTGATAATTTTTCAGTCTTTCTACTTGTTGAAAATCAGAGATTGAGTTTATTTTCCCAGTCCCAGTGATGCAGAAAGACTCCAATTGGATGGAAATGATACCACCTGCTGACATGCACACTTGAATTTACTCCTCGAGGAAGCCATGGAAAACAAGAGTAGGGGAATTCTGACATTTTCCTCTACTTTACCTTAAGTCTGTGATATGGAAACATAGGAAACATACCAGAGTCTGGTCATTTGGAAAAGCTCCCTGTGTCCTCAGTTCAGACAGAAATTTTAAGTTAGCTGTTTCTACTTAATTTCATTAGCTCAGGGTTTTGGGAAGGAAGGAGGCAACATGAACGTTTGCAAGTTCTAGAAACCCTGCAGAAGTGAACAGGCCAGCCGCAGAGCAGAAGTGTGGAGGTGTGCTAGAAATGTACAGAAACACACAGTATTTTGCCTAAATCTTATGAAATGCTGAAATGGGTTTCTGTAACACACATGAACTGATTTCACAGTTTATTTATAATGTGAATGAAGGCCNGAGCAGAATCTACCTGCGTTTGTCTGAGACTGGTGCAGAGGCTGGCATGAGCTTCTATAGAGTAAAAGATTGCAAGGACTTTTCTTGATTAAAATAAAAATGAATAACTTTGCTAGCAACTACAGATAAGGGATATAAAATTTTCTCTCACTTCTGGTAACTTCTCTAGTGTCTTCAAAATACTTCTTTCTTAAATTGCTTGTTTGTTCCATTTAATGTGTTTTCTACCAGGTTATCCAAATTTTTTTTGTTTGTTTTTATTATTTATTATTTATNCTCTGTGAATATCACATATGGTTAAGATTAAAGAAACTTAAACAGTACTCGGTTTTGTGAATGGGGCAAGTAAAGGCTGCAGTGGAGGTCTCAAACTTCAGTTGTAAACTAATGAATAGAAAATAGACTTTGGTGCAAAAAGTATAAGAATAACAGCACACTGGCACCACCAGAAAGGAACTCCACTTGCTGAAGGGCCAGGAAGGCTGAGCCTTTCTGCTTAAGACAGATGCAGTAGACCTTTGGAGCCCAAAGCAGTCAGCAGTTAGATTGCATCTGTGACCAAGCAGCCATACTCATGATTACCAGAGAAAGGAAGAGAGGTGGAGATCAGGGAGATAGGATGCAGAACCATCCTTTGCAGGGCAAAATAATTTTGAAATGGGGTTAAGCCCCCTTCTGAAATGTCAGTATTTGTGACTTCTCTGAGTAGTTTTACATAAACAGCATATTTTCATGGAAATTCATAAAAACTCAAAGATTAGTTAATTACAGCAAAACAAGAATTGTTCACTTACAAACAGTCCTGTCTCAAAAGGAAAGGAAGTGGAGACAAAGTTTTTAGTTTAACATTGATATAAAAATACTAATTAAGTATCTGTTGTGTTCTTCAAATGAATCACATGAAGATATTGCTAATGGGTACTGAAGTTATATACTAGAGGATGATGCTTTGGGATCAGAATTTCAGAAAGTGATAATTTTTCAGTCTTTCTACTTGTTGAAAATCAGAGATTGAGTTTATTTTCCCAGTCCCAGTGATGCAGAAAGACTCCAATTGGATGGAAATGATACCACCTGCTGACATGCACACTTGAATTTACTCCTCGAGGAAGCCATGGAAAACAAGAGTAGGGGAATTCTGACATTTTCCTCTACTTTACCTTAAGTCTGTGATATGGAAACATAGGAAACATACCAGAGTCTGGTCATTTGGAAAAGCTCCCTGTGTCCTCAGTTCAGACAGAAATTTTAAGTTAGCTGTTTCTACTTAATTTCATTAGCTCAGGGTTTTGGGAAGGAAGGAGGCAACATGAACGTTTGCAAGTTCTAGAAACCCTGCAGAAGTGAACAGGCCAGCCGCAGAGCAGAAGTGTGGAGGTGTGCTAGAAATGTACAGAAACACACAGTATTTTGCCTAAATCTTATGAAATGCTGAAATGGGTTTCTGTAACACACATGAACTGATTTCACAGTTTATTTATAATGTGAATGAAGGCCCAATTGATACAGCACTTTAAATAAGCTTCACCATATCTCAAAGATAAACTTACCAGTTCTGACTTCAGGTTAGAGTTTCTGGTAGTTTGAAATGTTAGAACCTTTCTTACTGGCAAGAAATAGCATTTGAACTCAGGAAAAAAAAAAAAAAGGAAATGTTTGTCACATCCTTCCACAGAAAAACATCACCATCACCTTACACTGGTGTTGTGCTACATAAAGAGTAAATTAATATTAGGGATGATATCCACTTGCACACTTAGGGTGCAGCAAACCAGATGTGATTGTTCCAGTCCTTGTTCCAGTGTTATAGGCAAAGTTCACATAGTGGTTTGGAAATCTCTAGGAAGAAATACCACATGACAAGCAACTTTATTACTGCTCTTATGCTTTGTTGGGATGTTTGAGTTCTTTTTGTTTATTCCATTGTTTATTAAAAACTTCTGTTGCATGTGTATCTAGCTCTGAAAAGATACCAAACAATGTGTTTATTATTTGGTATTTTTTGTCAATGACAAAAATACAGATACTACCTTTTTGAGAAAATAATGAGTTGCCTTAAATAACAGTATGATTAACATCTATTCAGAAAAGCCAGTAAGGACACAAAACTTCTAAATAATTTTTCTTTTAAATACAACCAGAATTAAGCTTTTGTATTACAGACAAAAGTACCTTATTGTCTAACCATCTAAATAGCAAGATTTCTACATTACACCATAATTATGATTCCGGGACGCAAGAGACATGAAATATTGCCAATTTTCTGCTACCTAAAATGTTAATGCTAAATAATAGAGATGTCTTTCATAGTAAGGGTAATTTCAAAAAACTTACAACCAATTAATAATTTCAAAAAGGTTATTCAGTAAGTATACAAATAATGCATAACATGGGCTATGCCAAGAAAGTAAATTGCTGAACTGAAAAAAACCCCCAAAACAACTAAGAGTGATAAACAGTAGATACTTGCATTCAAACTGATATCAATATATGTCAGTGCAGATAGACCACTTGAATGTGAGTTAATTCACATGTTTTATAGACTGAGAAATGGAAGTCTCATTAAGATGAGAATGTTTTACTTCCAACACAATATTTTCCAGTGCTTCTCTTAAATAGTTTTACTGTGAGTTTGGATACTTTGTTCCTAAGAGTGTTCATGGAGACATCAGGGTAAAAAACTCTATATATAAAATTACAATGTTTTTAAAAATTTATTTACCGACATCATTAGCCATACAAATGAAATTTGTCTGCACCTACATATAGGTAGCAGCTGCAATTTTTCACCTTTTTAAGTGCAGGAGCTAAATTAATAAGCCCACTCAGTTTAGCATACAGCTAAAACCCTTCAAGTTGACCCCAGTTCAACCAAGCAGTTTAGTACATGCTAAAATCAATATTCAGCAAAGCATTTAAATACACATTAATCACCAAAGACATAAATAAATTTGAGCATAACTTCTAAGCATGTGTCTGAACACTGCCCTTGCAAAGATATTTAGATGCCAAAATATTAATATAATCACCTCCTCATATTTTCAGAAATGGCTATCTTGGAAAATTAATTCCCAAATAAATTCTGAAAGTAATTTGCACCTTAGTCATAACTAAATTAATTAGTAGACATCTTGCACTTTACAAAGATAAGCCAAAGGATCAAAATATAGACCCTTGACCCTAATTTTTGCTCCCAGTGAAAGTAAAATAAGTAATCATTATTCTCCTAGTAAAAATGTGAGCATTTGTTCTAAACAGTATTCTGTATAGAACAGATATACAGCTGTAATGCTGAGTATCTAACTTCCTGAGGAAGACTGTTTGGCTGTAGCTGATGGGTTTTAATTCCACAAACCCAGCAAATTGAAAGTTAAGTCCTTCCCAGGTGAAAATTTAAGAAAAGAATTAATGAATTAGTAAGTGGCAGCTTTGTTAGGTTTTATTACCTTCTGTCTGTGCAATATAAACCTCTCATAATTTAGGAAGGTTTTCCTTTGTTGTAACACCTGTAATTAAATACAAGGTATTCCTTAGATCTTGCCATGTCCAAAAGATTCAGTCTTCAAAATTCTCAGGTCAAAAAAAAGCATCACAATATACAATATGTGGACATAGTAGGAATCTAGAAGTAATTTTAAAGAATATGGCTTGTCAAAATACCTTCTAAGGAGCGAAGTGTTCTAAAAATTTTAGAAAGTAATAACTTTCATAGGGAAACCTGTTGAAAAAAATACTATTACTTCCATAAATTAAAAAAATAGGACGGTGAAGGAAAATAAGAAAAT
Source organism: Platysteira castanea (assembly GCA_013397175.1). Classification (NCBI taxonomy): domain Eukaryota; kingdom Metazoa; phylum Chordata; class Aves; order Passeriformes; genus Platysteira; species Platysteira castanea. The sequence continues at coordinate 8,595 of VYXC01001417.1, forward strand.
TCAGTACACAATTAAAAATTAGTCACTGCAAGTGTATTCCTACAGCATTTATTACAGGAAGATGATTAACCCTTAGAGAAAATAAATTTTACAGTAAGTGAATCTCCTACCTCCTTCCATCATATCTTTGTCTTCTTAATTATCTTACTTATCTGAATACTGAGACACATCAATTAGTAGGAAAGTTAAAGTTTGTCCCAACCACACAGATACAACAAATACCTTTTAATAGTACCTTGAATAAAAATATGTAAAGAAGAAAACATTGGAGAAAACATCTTAAAAGACTAGAAATACTCAAAAGTGAAAGAGTAAAATGGCTCAAGAGAAAATTGTGACAAGACTTCAAATACTAGACAATCTGTAAGAATGCAGAAACCTGAAGGAAGAGGAGAAAGAGCTATCCATTAGGAGTAGTAGGAATAGCTAGAAAAGAACAGTGGTAGCAAAAAAAAAAAATGTTTGCTGGGGCTTAAATTGAGAAGTGTGGGAATTAAAGAAGATAAAGAGAAAAAAACCCACCCAATAAACCTGAAAAAGAAAACAAAAAAACCCACAAAAAAACCCCCTAAACACCTTGAGCAAAACTCACAACATAAAAAATAAACAGAGAGGAAAATGTAGAATATTTAATAGAGTGCATAACTGTCTAACAGGAAAAAGAAAGTAAATCTCAAACCTGTCATTCTGCTTCCCATTTTGTACAGACCAGTTTATTTTAAACTTGTATCCCTTCTCAAAAGCCCAGCTAACAATCTGTTTCATGCAAGTAAAACAAATCTTCATTATTCCCTATAAAAATACTAGAATACATCTGCCAGGTGTTGTGTGCAGTGGTTTTTGGAAATCGATTCTGAGGAATGCCTGTGAGCAAAAAAGTACATAATGTTTTTGGCATTCCTGTTTTTCAAAAACCACTTAATAATACAATCAGATTCCAACAGGGGCTCAGAAGTCCATTATACCAAGAAGAACACAAGTTGAAGAAGGCACACCAACAAAATCAGAATTCATTTTTTGTACGTCTTGTTCTTGCTCCTCTGTTTGCACTGCGTTTGAAGAAGAAAAAACAATGCTTGCATTATGGCTTAGGAGTGTTCACTTCATAGCATGATGTGTCTGTCACAGAAATTGTGCATGAAAATGACAGAAGTGAGGTTTGAGAAAATGGTGTTTTATTCTCATTATGCCCAGCAAGGACTGCTGGATTGGAACATCAGGAAACATCAGGAGGTTATTTTAGCTTGTATTGCACTGGTTGGAATTACCAGGGTAACCTACATTACTTCTAATGAATCCATCAAACTTTAGTGAATTGAATGGGAATTAGATACCTGTCAGAGGTTCTTTTAAAAATCTGTCTGAGAATCAAACCATATTTAACTGTTATAAATAAAGTGAAGTACCCCTATAAGTGACCATAAAAACATTTGCTTAAAATAATAGTAACATCAATTTTTAAATTTTTTGTTTGCATTTTAATATCACTTGCATTTTTTTGTTTTCAATTCTAGTACCCCTTTTCCTTTTTTTTTTTCCTTTTAATTTCCTTTATGCCTGTAGCCTCTCAAGCCCAAAGAATCACTGATAAAATCTACTGACTGGCCAAGACACTTTTACAGATGGCCACATTCCACTAGGCACTGAATATGCATGTAATAAATGTCTATTTCTATATTAAGTAGCTTAACATTCAATATATGCTGAAATTCTACTTGAACTTAAACGTTCAGAAATCAGCTCTGACTACATGCTTAGAACAGAGAAGTGATAAATGCTCTTGCCTCACACTTTATTTCCTTCTCCTAGGAAGGCATATGTCCACTGGCTGTCAACTCCTATGCAGTTTCCTCCAATACAGTACTTTAAAAGATTGGTTACCTACTATGTTTTGTGTTTACTGTTATATCTGTTTCATGTTTCTAGTTGGACTCAGAGGTTATGTGGAATGCTTCTGTTTGGATTAGTACATCTTTCAAAATCTGCATGACTGGAATTATCAGGAATGATAAGATCTGTCTGTAGATGTTTATGAAAAAACCTTGAATGTTGTAAAATCTTGATGATTCACTGCAGCTATTCTGGAACCTAGAAACTGCCTGGACAGAACAGCTTACATTGTTAGGGTCTCACATGTAGCCAGGCTCTGCCACATTTCCTAAAAATATCCTTATTTTGAAATTTTCTGCTTCTTCTAAGACCACCTTGTACCACTTGCAGAAACATTCACTGAGAATGAGCCCAATTAAGTAACATTAGCCCCAAAGATCAGGCTGAAATGAGAATCTGATTAGTGCCTTATTAAAAATTTTATTTCATTTTATAATATTCATCTAGATTTCTATAGTAGTGGAATAATAGTGGCTATTAGAAAGCATGAATTAGAAGTCATGGAAGTTATTAGTAGGCAGTTAATTAGCACATCAACATTAAAGCTGATGTATTCTGTGAGGATGTTTCCATTTTGACAGCTTCACAGGTCTCAAAATGGAAACATCCCTGCAGAATAAATCAGATTGTTCCCTTGCTGTGGCAATGGAGCTGTACGGATGAAAACAGGTTATCATTCAGCTAGTTAGCTAAAGTGCTTTGTGCACTGTGGACATAACAGAGGACTCATTAAGAGCTGAAATAACCAGTTTAACTTGCTAGTCTATACTACACATTCTCTTAATCTTGCTGCTAGCAGGATTTGAACTTGTCCAGATTTGTCTCCCATCAGCTATGTTGTAACATCTGCATAGGCGTACCTTACCTGGAGAAATGGATTTTTTTACTTCTGTAATAAATTCAACATCTTTTGAAGAAAACATGTATACTGAATAAATGAATAATACGTATTTTTCGTTTGTGATTCTACTCCCACTTGCTACTAATGTAATTTTCAAAAATGGAATGTTTTCTAACATAAGTTTGATACTTAAAGCATAGCGGTACAGCAAAAAGGATGAAGTAATCTTTTAACAACAGAAGAGTAACATTAGCAGATAGAACAGAAAGCGCTTTAGTTATTTAGACTCTTAGTCATCAGCATTTCATTAATCCAAGCACCAGGCATCACAGTGATTTTGTCATTAAAAATTCCCCAGTTTGGGATAACAAACAAAAATATTAGCCTGGGTTTTGTGCTCATGTTCAGCATTGTGTTAATCTTTAAAGAGGATCTGAATACTCACGGATTCTGTGGAGTGCTTTATGGCATCTCTTGGCAGTGCTCTTGCTGGCCCCTCACTAGACACAGAGAAGCTGCTTACAGGACATTTTTCAAGGATGTGCTGCCTGAGATGCTTTCAGAAGAAGATGACATTAAAGGATTTTTGTGTTTGTATATTGTTTTCAAGGAGGAGGAAAATTATTTGATAGAAAGAAATAGTACTAGTGACTACTATGGTTCTAGACTTTAACCTCAGGAAGATTTTACAATAAGTGACATATGATTCTGGGGTGGGTTGAGTTGAGGGGATGGCAATGAAGCAACAGCATCTCAGTAAATTACTTGAGCCTTTTATCTAATAAAAAAATATTTCCATGCAAGACTGAAAGAGACTGGAATTTTTGGAGAAAATTTCCTTGTGTCCGAGGGACACAAACTATTTTTTTGCTACAAAATGACATCCTCAAAAGGCCCTCAGCAATTAGAGCCAATAAAAGATTTAGGCACATGCAGGTGTATAACTACCTTCTCAATCCATGGAGAATAATGCAAAACCTAAAGCTACATTCATGGGTTTACAGTACAGAGTGTGTAAAGAACAGTCTCAAAACCACTGAAGAAAGCAGTCAGATAGTTAACAGGAAATTCTCATAGACTTAGATACCTAAATCAGGATTGCAAAGACACGATTTTTTCAATTTAGGATTTCAAGGAATGGAACATAGCTTGAGCTAGGTTTTATATCTGTTTAAAAATATGGCTGCTCAAAGAACGATTCAGTCAATGTTCATGGCACCTACATTTTACACAATACTTCAGAGGTTTTGAACATCCTCAGGAAGCTGGAAGTACAAGATTTAGCCTGTTTTCAGCCTGAGAAGGTTCAAAGCCATATTTCCTATTTTCAACTTCTATTAAGGAAGTGAGAAACACAGAACTACATTCCTGATGACTTCTATCTTTTGATGGTTTGATGTGAAATTTATAAACTATTATGGAAACAGGACTCTTGATTTGTCCCACTTTTTATCATTTCGTACCTTTTAGAAGTAAAGCCATTGTGACTTTTTGGTGGGGTATGTAAATTTTAAAGGAAGTTTCTTATCTTTGTTCTTTTTGCTGTGCAGCCTTAGTGGCTTTGCCTAGAAAATACAAAAAAGCCAAGGCTCAGAAACTTTCAGCTGCATCTGTCTAACCCATATCTGTATAGTCCTTTCCTTTATAAAAAATCAGCAGAGAAAAAAATCAATCTAAAGGCTACGAATGAACAACTTTATTAGTTGTGTGAGTGCAACAACAGATAAGAAATCTCTGTTGCGAGATAAAGTGATTGAAAATGAAATAGAAAAATGTAAGCCAGGTAGTAATGGAAAAATCTTCATTAAAATAATTAGAGCATGAAGAATCAGCGTTTCTGTTTAAAAAAGAAAATATGCATTTAATATCTAAGTCATACTCTTAAATATAAAGAAAGTTTGTAAGAAATTTCACTATTCACTCTATAGCTACCTGTTTAAAAATAAAGATTATGCTGTAAACCCTATATCAAGATGTTTGCAAAAAACTATAGATAAAGAAAATATGGTGAAAGATGATATATTTTTCTTCTTACTATGGAATATTTTGTGGAAAAAGATTTCCTAACTGTCATGTTTCTTTTAGTTATTTATTTAGAATGATTAAAAAAAATTCATTTGAAATACACTTCCATTTATGAAAAGTAGTTCTCTACCAATCCTATGAATTATTTTGAGGGTTTGAACACTTTATTTGCTTATTAACTTTATGTTAGAGAACAAAATGATATATCACAGTGCCAGGAAGACAGATGGATTTGGTAGCTCATGAGAAAATAGAATATATTTTAGAGTGTCCTAAATTTTCCGGCTGAAATTCTAGGCAAAAACCTTATTAAAAACTTCCTAATTTGATGTAAAAGAAGAGTAAGATTAAAGTCTTTAGTACTAAAGTCTTACTTGGGTATTATTTTAAAATAAACCCCAAAAAGATGGATTTATATTCACCAAAAATACACATAATTCTGTGTTTAAACTTCAGTCATATAATTCTGCAATCATTAAACTACAGCAGAACTAATCATGAGCTGAAAGTGATGCAAGGGATTAAGCACCTCAGTGAATCTGGCTTTAGGAAGGAGATATCTCTCTTTTTTAGAATTATACTCTTCTTTTAAGCTTCAAATCAACTTCTCTACAGTTTATTTTTGAGTAACTGTTCAGGTAAAACTTTTTTCTCTCTTCGGAAATGAACCAAATATTTTAATGAATTTATTATTTTAATGACTTTTTCTTATTAACATTAATCTCTAACTTTTTCTCACTTTCACACATTTTAATTTGAAATACCGTTGAAACGCTGAACCATGCTTATGTGCACAAAAATTCTTACTAGTCTTGGTACTTGTGTTGATTTCTATCTAATTTTGGGGTTTTTTTGGTTCATTCAGGAAGTGCATCTCTAAAATGTAGTTTGACTGTGCAACTAAAAAAGACATGAGCCAAAATGAAATTAACACCTGAATAAATTCCTCCAGATCATGGCAGTGAATCAGTAAATCTAATGAGGCTTCAAAGTAAATTAGCAAACATTTTCATTGTACAAGACACCCCTATAAGTATCAAGGCATCAAATCATTAGAACCACATAAAAATTGAGTTCAAATCTTATTAACTCCTTGGCAGATGCCACATCTAATGTCTCTACTCCTGCCAAAACATGCAAAGAAAACAAGTTTGGTTTGGAATATAAAAAGCATAAAATACTACACTTAATCCGTTATTACTGCAGTTAATGGAAAAATTAAATGGATCAAGATGCACAGTAGTTTGCACACAAACTTTTTTGAAATGTTAGTGGGGATATCCATTTGGCAGGAGCAAAGTAGAGATTTTGAGGAAAAGTACAAGATCTTCCAAGAAAACTGGTATTAAAACATTTACATTCCAGACCCTTAAAAAGAATAAAAAGAAATCAGAAAGCATCTAGAAGAATCAGCAGGAAATAGCAAATTTTTTTATCAAATATAGTTAGAAGTACATTGATTTTTTTTTCATGCCATGAGTTTGACAAGCAATAAATTTCCTAGGTTAGCACTTGGTGAACATAGTATTTTTTATCTTGCACTAGGGAATATTCTCTATTTGATCTAGTGTACTACCAGTAATGCCTGTAAAGTTTCTTGATCTTGGAAAATTAGATACAGAAATGCCAAAGCAGGAGTGTTCTACAGTCAGCTGTAGAACAAATCCAGCAGTAAAACTTATCTCAAATGTGGGCTAGATTTATCTAACAGTATGCCTTAAGAACTGGTTTTCAGATTAGGAAATTATATATATGTGTGGTTTGTGTAAGAAAACCATGGAAAATTCATAGATCTTCGTTTGTTTGGATTTGGGGTTTATATCTATATATTTATCTATTATTTGTTTACATTAAACCAGGAATTTAAAATACTAAGAAAATCTTGTGGTTGTGTATTTAACCAGATAAAAGATTTGGTGCTATTGTCTGGATAGAAAGTGTTGCATTTCATATAGCTCTAAGCAGTTGTGTAATTTTCTTCTACTGTAAAGATATTGGAGTTCTATGGAAAATTATGTATACTATAAAAATAAAACTGCTGAAGTCAATCCCTGCCCCAAATGAAAAATGCTTTGTGGTACCACCTACAGTGAAAGAAGAAAATGTTGAAAGAGAAACTAATATCTCCTCTGTCACCAAAACATGACATCACATATTACAGACCAAATACTTCAAGAGTCCAATTCAAAACTTTCAGGGACTGGGCTCCTAGTATGGCTTATCCTGGTGTGGGTGCTCTATTGTGAGATTTACTCACGCAGTTTTGAGTTACTCAATGGCAGTGCAGGTGAAAGAACTTCAGAACAGAAATAGAAAGCAATCCTGAAATTGATTGAATACATTATGTGGATGACAGGTCCAAGCCACAGTGGTTTTGTTTGTGACTTTGTATTTCCTTTTCACCAGTTTTCACACTGATATTTACACTCGAGGGTTTTTAAAAATATATACATGAAATATATATAGTATATTGTATAAAAACTATATATATTTATATAATGAAATATATATTACATATTGCATGCTGCATATTTTATATTTTATATGTATAAATGTAACTAAACTGTTACCAGTTTTCACACTGATATTTACACTCGAGGGTTTTTAAAAATATATACATGAAATATATATAGTATATTGTATAAAAACTATATATATTTATATAATGAAATATATATTACATATTGCATGCTGCATATTTTATATTTTATATGTATAAATGTAACTAAACTGTTGACATTTTATTGAAGTAGATTTTTTTTATTACACATTTATTCTGCTTTAGTTATAGTTTTTATGAACTGCTACAGTGCCTTAAGCTTTGCAATAAGGGGGTTATTTTTATATAACATCAGTATAATAACATTTATTTAACTGATGTAACTGCCAGTTGAATTAATTTTGGTTTCACAGGGAAAACTATGAAGGTGCTAGATTAATAACTTTGGAATAATATTGTAAAACCAAAACATCCTCATTACCAACCTGACAAAGAACAGACTAGATAACTGGATAAGTGGAGGTGGAACAAAACCTAGCTCAACTATCAATCTCAAATGGTTGTGAGCAGTGGCACAAAGTCCACCTGGAGGCTGGGCACTAGTGATGTGTTTCAGGGGTTGATATTGGGGCAAATACTGCTTAAATCTTCATTAGCAACCAGGATGTTGGGATAGTGGGTACTCAGAAAATCTGCAGAGAACACAAAGCTGGGAGGAGTGGTTGATAATGCTACATGGTTATGCTGCTATTCAGAAGGACATGGACAGGCTGGAATGAGCAGATGGGAGCCTTGTCAGTTCAACAACGGGAAAAGCAAATTCCTACACCAAGGGTGAATAACCTTATGGCTGGAGAGCAACTGTGAAAAGGACTTGGGGTCACCATGGACCGTTTATTAGAAATGTGCTCTTACATAAAAGAAGGCCAACAGCATCCTGAGCTTCATTCGGAAGACAAGTGTCACAAGAAGGTGGAGGGAGGTGATCATTCTTGTCTACTCAGCACTGATCAGACCAGCAGTGTGTCCAGTTCTGGGCACCTCGTGCAGGAAAGACATGGTCATACCTAAACGAGTCCAGGGAAGGTCCATGATGATGAAAAGGGTTTGGAGCATCAGTCATCTGAGAAGTGACTGAAAAGGTTGGAACCTTTTGTTTGGAAGACTTGGGGAGACCTCATCAATCAGTATGAATATCTTAGCAGGAAGCATGTCAGACACTGAAACAGGCCACCCACAAACCAGCTGTCTCTGTCCTTGGAGATATTAAAAAACCCAGCAAGAGCCACGTGCTCTAGGTTACTCTTCTTTGCCCAGGAGAGCTGCAACTGGAGATCTCCTGTGAAGCCTTCCAACCCCAACCTTCCTGTGATTCTGTGGACTTGCAAAGATCAGATATAGTTTGAAGCAAGCCTTGGTGGTTTGTGTCTGAATTCTTGAACCAAAAGATCATTGAAACAATTAATTTTATTTGCATATTTTATACTACATATCATCTCTTGAATTCAACATATGAACTCCCTGGGTCAACAACAGTTATGATTTTAGCTATTTAAAAAGAGTACCAAATGAAGAAAGAGTAAAATATTTTATGAAAGAATTGCCATTTTGACTCTATCACTGCTCTTGATCCCAGGCATGTCTATAATCACAAAAATGGCATTATAGTTCTCAGAACAAATCAGATGAAGGCTTGTTTTCTCTTTCCCCAGTTCTTTGTATGATACAGACAGCACAAAGAAAACATTACAGTGCTTGGGGCTATTCTTCCCCATCTGTTTTCTCATGCAATTAAATTTTTTAAATAGTGACTGTTACTAACTCAGGGTGCTGGCGCTGGGCCTGTGCCGGGGCTGCCCGGGCCGGCCCCAGGCGGTGCCCGCGGCGGCAGCGGCCCCAGCGCAGGGCGCGGCTGAGCCCCTCAGCCACGGGCGGGCGGGCGAGAGCCGAGGGGAAAGCCTGGGCAAGGGAGGGCAAACCGCTGCCCGGCAGCGGGGGCTGAGCCAGGGGAACCGGGCGGGAAACAGCCCTGCCAGCCCCGAGGGGAGAAGGGAGCGGGGACGGAGGCGGGAGAGACCCGGCAGGGTTGGCCCTGCGGCTCCTGGGAAGGCCCCAGAGCAATACCTGGGAAAAGTGTGAGGAGGAAGGAGCGGCAGAGAGGAGCTGCTGTGGACTGACAGCAGTCCCCCATTCCCCATCCCTCTGCTCCTGCTTGCTCAGGGGCAAGGAGGTAGAGGAGTCGGAGATGGAGTGAAGTTGAGCCTGGGAAAAGGGTTGGGGGATGTAGGGAAAAACATTTTAGTTCTTGTCTGGTTTTCATCATTCAACTTTATTTTCAGTTGACAAAAAGTTAAATTACTATTCATAAGCCTGAATCTGTTTTGGCCATGATGGTAGCTGCTAAGTGATCTCCCTGTTTTTACCTTGACCCAGGAGTATTTTAGTGTTAAATTCTCCCCCTGTCCTGTTGAGAAGGAGTGACATAGCAGCTATCTAGGTGTCTGGCAATATCAACGCACAACAAACATTAAAATTACATCTTGAATAAAACTTTGCAGATAGTGGGTTTGGCTGGGGTAGAGTTAATTTCCTTCACAATGCTGGTATGGGGCTGTATTTTGGATCTGTGCTGAACACAGGCTTGGTAATACAGAGATGTTTTTGTTATTGCTGAGCAGGGCTTACACAGAGCCAAGGCCTTTTCTGCTTTTTGCACTGCCATGCTGGGGAGGAGACCAGGAGTGCTTGGGAAGCTGAGAGGAGACACAGACGGGACAGGTGACCCCAACTGACCAAAGGAATATTCCAGACCATGTGACATCATGCTCTGTATATAAAGTGGAGAAAGAAGGAAGAAGGAGAGGACATTTGGAGTGATTGTCTTCCCAAGTTGCTGTTACATGTAAGGCCCTGCTCTCCTGGTTTTGGCTGAGCACCTGCCTGCCAGTGGGAAGAAGTGAATTGTTCTGCTTCGTGTGCATGCACAGCTTTTCCTTTTCCTATTCACTGCTCAACCAGCATCAGTTGAGGTAACTATGGAGTGAATCTTGCTACTTCACTTTCATCCCTTAACAAATCAGATCAGCAAATTGTGTTGTGGAAATTAGGAATTATCGGTCCAAAATTCTGAAAATTCGTCTTTATTCCCCAAAGAATTTTTCAGCAGAGAACACATATGTGAAAGTCAATCTACAGCTTGACCTCAGAACAGAGCTGATGTCTTAGTCTAATCTGCCGTCAGAGGCAGATAACAGAAGGATAACAGAGTTTACACTAAAGCAGCTGTAGAGCATGTCTAGTTTGGGGATAGTTCCTGCCGGCAGAAACGGTGAACTTAAAAAATGGGTAGATGCAGAAAGACAAAATAGATGAAGTCTTTAAATAATTTTCAATAATTCAATAAAACTTGTCTCTCAGATGAGCCTTCTCATCTCATTAAAGAACAAGAAGGTTCATTTAAACTTCTAGCACCTTTAGCAATTGTTTTTTAGTAAAGGAAACCTTCTGAAAGAGGCCATGATACAAAAATAGCTGGTAAATGGATAGTGAATGCTTTAAAATGGAGGTAGGAGACATATAATACACACCTTGTAAAGATACTTCTTGAAAGGTGGGAAGGACATTAAAGGTTTGAAAGAAGCTAAAAAAAAGAGCACTTTAGAAATATAAAGATATAAGATATGATTAAAACTAAAAAAATATTGTTTTAAAGTTTTTTGTGCTTTTGTTCTGTTCTCTATGTTCAGAGTTTAACATCTCCTAGTTCTGGAGAAGTCATGCAAAAACCTTCTCTTGCTTTTAAAGCTTACTTCCTCTATGATTAGGCAATCTATTGACTCAAATATGTGAGACTGAACACAGGACGATTGGTTTTAGCAAGTGTAATTTATCCATTGACCATCTTTATCTAGCAGTGTTTATGGTGAACTGTTGATTGAATTTCACTTATACCAAGTAAAAGGATTTTCTGTTGCAAAATCTTTTTACAAACATGAAAACAGAGTAGCAAAGATTGTTAGGGTTTTTTTTTTTTTTNGCAAAACGCTGCCCGGCAGCCGGGGCTGAGCCAGGGGAACCGGGCGGGAAACAGCCCTGCCAGCCCCGAGGGGAGAAGGGAGCGGGGACGGAGGCGGGAGAGACCCGGCAGGGTTGGCCCTGCGGCTCCTGGGAAGGCCCCAGAGCAATACCTGGGAAAAGTGTGAGGAGGAAGGAGCGGCAGAGAGGAGCTGCTGTGGACTGACAGCAGTCCCCCATTCCCCATCCCTCTGCTCCTGCTTGCTCAGGGGCAAGGAGGTAGAGGAGTCGGAGATGGAGTGAAGTTGAGCCTGGGAAAAGGGTTGGGGGATGTAGGGAAAAACATTTTAGTTCTTGTCTGGTTTTCATCATTCAACTTTATTTTCAGTTGACAAAAAGTTAAATTACTATTCATAAGCCTGAATCTGTTTTGGCCATGATGGTAGCTGCTAAGTGATCTCCCTGTTTTTACCTTGACCCAGGAGTATTTTAGTGTTAAATTCTCCCCCTGTCCTGTTGAGAAGGAGTGACATAGCAGCTATCTAGGTGTCTGGCAATATCAACGCACAACAAACATTAAAATTACATCTTGAATAAAACTTTGCAGATAGTGGGTTTGGCTGGGGTAGAGTTAATTTCCTTCACAATGCTGGTATGGGGCTGTATTTTGGATCTGTGCTGAACACAGGCTTGGTAATACAGAGATGTTTTTGTTATTGCTGAGCAGGGCTTACACAGAGCCAAGGCCTTTTCTGCTTTTTGCACTGCCATGCTGGGGAGGAGACCAGGAGTGCTTGGGAAGCTGAGAGGAGACACAGACGGGACAGGTGACCCCAACTGACCAAAGGAATATTCCAGACCATGTGACATCATGCTCTGTATATAAAGTGGAGAAAGAAGGAAGAAGGAGAGGACATTTGGAGTGATTGTCTTCCCAAGTTGCTGTTACATGTAAGGCCCTGCTCTCCTGGTTTTGGCTGAGCACCTGCCTGCCAGTGGGAAGAAGTGAATTGTTCTGCTTCGTGTGCATGCACAGCTTTTCCTTTTCCTATTCACTGCTCAACCAGCATCAGTTGAGGTAACTATGGAGTGAATCTTGCTACTTCACTTTCATCCCTTAACAAATCAGATCAGCAAATTGTGTTGTGGAAATTAGGAATTATCGGTCCAAAATTCTGAAAATTCGTCTTTATTCCCCAAAGAATTTTTCAGCAGAGAACACATATGTGAAAGTCAATCTACAGCTTGACCTCAGAACAGAGCTGATGTCTTAGTCTAATCTGCCGTCAGAGGCAGATAACAGAAGGATAACAGAGTTTACACTAAAGCAGCTGTAGAGCATGTCTAGTTTGGGGATAGTTCCTGCCGGCAGAAACGGTGAACTTAAAAAATGGGTAGATGCAGAAAGACAAAATAGATGAAGTCTTTAAATAATTTTCAATAATTCAATAAAACTTGTCTCTCAGATGAGCCTTCTCTTCTCATTAAAGAACAAGAAGGTTCATTTAAACTTCTAGCACCTTTAGCAATTGTTTTTTAGTAAAGGAAACCTTCTGAAAGAGGCCATGATACAAAAATAGCTGGTAAATGGATAGTGAATGCTTTAAAATGGAGGTAGGAGACATATAATACACACCTTGTAAAGATACTTCTTGAAAGGTGGGAAGGACATTAAAGGTTTGAAAGAAGCTAAAAAAAAGAGCACTTTAGAAATATAAAGATATAAGATATGATTAAAACTAAAAAAATATTGGTTTAAAGTTTTTTGTGCTTTTGTTCTGTTCTCTATGTTCAGAGTTTAACATCTCCTAGTTCTGGAGAAGTCATGCAAAAACCTTCTCTTGCTTTTAAAGCTTACTTCCTCTATGATTAGGCAATCTATTGACTCAAATATGTGAGACTGAACACAGGACGATTGGTTTTAGCAAGTGTAATTTATCCATTGACCATCTTTATCTAGCAGTGTTTATGGTGAACTGTTGATTGAATTTCACTTATACCAAGTAAAAGGATTTTCTGTTGCAAAATCTTTTTACAAACATGAAAACAGAGTAGCAAAGATTGTTAGGGTTTTTTTTTTTTTTAGTAGGTTTTGGGGTTTTTTGTCTTTCATCTTCTTAAATATGCTTATATGCTTATTTAGAAAGATAGGATTTGATGGTTTTCATAGTAACATTTTGGGACAGTCAGCCAAGTAGGAAGGCCTTGTTCACCCACCTATTCCTTTAACACAATTCTACCTTCCACATCACTGGTACAGAATATATTTCACACAGACGTGTGAAATGAAGATAAATATGTTTGAAAAGAAAAAAAACAAACCAACAAATAAACCAAGCCAAACCAAAGCGATAAAACCCAAACTCAACCAATTCTAACTGAGCTAGATACAAATAAGTATCCTGTTGGGGAAACAATGTCAAGTAAACTGAATTATTTTCTAAGTGATACATATTAACCCATCATTTAATAATTGAAAAATTTGGAAGTATTTCCTTTTTGCTTTGTGATTATTGGTAACATATAGACTCACCCTCAGGGAAAGAACAGATACAAAGAGAACGTTGACCTTAATCAGCATTTAAGTGCTTACTTTTGGTTTATAGCTTCATGTTAACACTGGGCAGAAGATAGTTAGAGCTTCTGCACTTGTATCAGTTTTTTCAAAATCACACTTTGAAATGCCTGCTTGTAGCAGAAACTAGGAGCTAATATTTAAGGCAGGTTTCTTTCCCTACTCTAGCTGCCAGACATCAAACAGAACCTTTAATGCTGATATCAGACTTGCTTCTGAGATTTCCAAATTGATTGCAGACATCCAAAATATTTTTTTTGACTGATTACCTATGTAGAAACCAAAACATCTCCAGTTTTACAGTTTCATTTGCAATGCTTTGAATGATAAACAAGCCTAAAAATAAGAAATAAGAACAGTGAATTTATTTTGATGAAAAGAGAGGTTACACTGTTGTTTATCAAATGGAAAACAAAGTGGCAAAGTAAACTCAGATCAAAATGAGGTATTTCATGGAGAATAGTGCCCAGCCCTAAAATGGTTTTGTGTTAGATTCTACTTTTGTTGCTACCTTTAGCATGTTATTCTAATAACTTGTTAGCATATAATAGTAAGTTAATTGAACAATAAGTTATTCAATAACCTTTTGAATTCTCGGATGAAAATACTGAGACTAGAAAGGAAAACTGAAATGGAATATGGTTTAAAAGGTATTTGGGATATGGGAAAAAAAACCCATATATATTTGCAGATATATTTGCAAAATTCCAGCATAAATCAAATTTCCCGAAATAAAAAATAAACAAAAGGGCACCTGTCTGCTTTGGAAAATACGTTGCTGTTCATATCGTCTTTCTTGATAATAGATTTGGAAGTTGCATAGTATTTTGTAAGGTTCTCCTTCGGAAATAAAAAGGTGAAATGTTTTAAAATCTTGTAGGATTTCTAACTTGAGTTGTGCATTGCTCATCCAAACATTGTTTTGGATTGTTTTTAATTTCACAGGAATAAGATTTCATTCAATTCTTCAATGCTGTGTCCACCTTCTGAAGTGTAGATTTCTATTGTTAGAGTGGACTCATCTATGGGATGCAATAAATAAAGAGAACTTATGATCTTTATTTTTTTCTTTCATACTTTTTGGCCAGGGGAAAGGCAGGATATGTCCAAAATAATGGAACTTATTCATTAATTTGTCATTGTTACTAGTTTTTTACCTCATACATATACACATTGCACCAAATCTAAATCTGCAGACTGCACTGCTTCAAAGCGCATATTTTTGAAGGGCTACACTCCCACTTTAAGTGCATCTTAGCACATTACTGTAGAACATGCAGAGTGTTCAATCACCTCTATAAACTCATACTCCAACTGCAGAGTGAACACCTCTCTCAGCACTTTTCGAAACTTAGTTTCATTTGGATCAACAAAACCAAAAGCATATTGTGACTAAGAATAATTTATTTCTATCTAAGAGATGATTATCCTTGTTAAAAAAAAAAGAAAGAAAGAAAAAAAAAAAAAGAATGCAAGGAAGCCCCCCTCAGAATTGTTATGAAATACTGAGTGTGCACTAATTTTTCAGGTGAAAATTGTTGAGCCTGAGTGCCTCAGGAAAAATAATTTTCAACAAACTCTCTAGAAAATGTCCATAATTATATTTAGAGGTAATAGCTCAAAGGTGACTTATTTATTTTCTTCATAAATATGAGCATTATGCCTATGCAGTGAATTAGAGGACAAGTTTTTCCCTATCAGAAAATTTTCTTAAGTACCATGGACAGAGGTAATATTTGCTAGTATTTAAATTTTCAGTGCTCAATAAATAATTTTATGAAAAATTCTTATAACTTTTAAAATATTTTATCTTTTAATTTATCTTTTATCTAAACACTGTAGTTGTAGGCAGCAGTATGTACTGTATTATTACCATATAATAGACACTATATTCCCTCTCTGTATATAAATAGATAAGGACAGAGACATATTCAGCAACACAAAACCCTGTATGATTAACTGTCAAGATTCACTACCTACTGCTGATAAAGTCCAGCCTTCAGGAGAGAGCTGAACTTCTGTTTCACTGCTCCTTTACTGCATATTTTTAAACAAACAGGTCTTCACAACTGACAATGGTCAAAACCAGAACTGCAATGATTTTCCAGTCCAGGAAGAATGCATATGGTCAGAATGTAACATAAAAATGCGTGATCTTTGTTAGAAAATTCCTAATTTTTTTTCTGTTAATAGTTTTCACAAGCTTCCAGTACAAGTCTTCTGTTCATCATCTGGGATAGGCATTTGTGCACCAGGTCTTTAGATGTATTTACATGACTTCTAACCAATTCTAAAACATTTTGCAATTATAAATTGCTGACTTCTTCCTGGAAATATTAGGAATTATGATGATGAAAGAGTTTAAAATGTTCTTAAACAGTGCTAAACCCAAGTAAAGAGAGAATATCACATAACCAAATAAGCTTATTACATCTCAGAGAATGCGGCTGTAAAGCTCCTGTGAATTGCCAGAGATATGGAGAGAGACAATGCACAAGATTGTTGTTATTCAGCCTGATTTTAGACAGGCTCACTTTGTTTATTTCAGCGGATAAAAACCTGAACTTACAGTATTTTTGTAAAAAAAATCTATGCCATCTCATGAACTATCCGTTCATGAGAACTATCCGTTCGTATTACTCATCCTTTTCCCTTATTTGAAATTTAAAATAATTTTAATTTTTTTCTGGGTTCCTTTTCTGATCTGATCACTTATAATCACAACCTCTGTAGACCCTTCTAGAAAAAGGGACTTCTTCTGCACTTTGTAGCTCTTGATTTCAAATTACTTCTTACTTGCACTGATTTGGCAAAAGTTGGGTCTCAGGATTTATGGTCTGAAAGAGGGAGCAAATAGCCTGTGCTGGGTTTTGCTGGGATAGAGTTAATTTTCTTCACAACATGGGGCTAAATCTTGGACTTGTGCTGAAAAGTGTTGGTAACACATGGATGTTTTAATTTGAACTGTGGTTGCATAGATTGAAGGCCTTTTCTGCTTCTCACCATGGTCCCACCAGCAATTAGGCTGGGGGTGCAAAATGAGCTGTGAGGCAATGGAGCTGGGACAGCTGACCCCAGTGACCAGCGGGATATTCCATACTGTGTGGCATCACGCTCAGTGTGTAAAGAGGGGTGAAGAAGAAGGAAGAGGAGGATGTTCAAAGTGATACCATTTGTCTTCCCAAGTAACCATGATACATGATGGAGCCTGACTTTCCTGGAGGTGGCTGCACACGTGTCTGCTCAAGGGAAGTGGTGAATGAATCCCCTAGTTTGCTTTTCTTTCCCTAACTGATTGATTGTATCTCAGCCTATGGGTTCTCTCACTTTTACCTTTCTGATTCTTTCCCCTGTCCTGCCAAGGGAGTGTGAACAAGCAGCTGTGTGGTACTTATTTAGCTGGGGTTAAACCATTACAAGAACCTTTAACAAGATTCTCAAGCACGTAGAGGATGTAAGTGTGAAGTACTGAGAAATTCTTCAGAGCTGTACAGGGCAGGATACTATATAGAGAACACTACAGTAAAATTGATCCCCCTCCAAAATAAACTCCAACTCCCAAACCCCAGATACTTTTGGAAAACGTTCTCCTCAAATGAAAAATAGAACCTTGGAACATTTAAAGCTTCATTACAGAGAGAAATGTGCACTAAGAAAGTCTCTACTACAGCTAATATATATGCAAGCACAACTTCTAAGCTGAGTGTTTGACATAAATTTTAATAAGAAACTAGTTGCTGTGAGTAACTGTGCTTTTAAAGCATTTCCTTTACATTTATAAAGAGAATTCCTTGGGACTCTGGGATTAGTACACTTAAAATTGTTTACTAACACTAATATCATTATGGAGAACAAATATGTTTCTTTTACAAATCTAGATAGATATCTTTATTTTCACTTGTCCATTCTCTAGCACTGTCCTTCAGAATTTCATAGAAGAATGAGATTACTGGTAGAAAATTTGTCTTTCTTTATGTTATCTGAAATATGTAGCTGAAGATGCCTTTACTACAATAAATCTTCTGTTTCCTGAAGTGATCAGAATTTTACCTTCTTTTCAGTGGATGGGCAGCCTGCCTCTTAAAATAAACACTGCTATGAAATAGATGAAATCACATTGATTTGTATGAGACAACTCTTGTGCTTGAGTGAATCTAGGCATCATCTATACATGGCATCTTCCAAACACCTATTGAGTTGGGAACAATTTCAGCTGGACCTGTATCAAGGCCTTAGTTAGGGAGGTTTTTTGTTTGACTAAGGAAATTTTATATTTCCACTTAGTTTATTAAGAAAGGATGTTTCTCAGGAAGCATGAAAATCAAAACATTTTTTTATACTTCTCACATCATGGGCAATTATGTATGTATTTCTGTAGTTAATGGCAATTACCAAGTTGATTTTGTTTTCAGGACAGTTTTAGAATTTTTAACTTTGCTGTTTTACATACAGGTTTTTTTTCTTGCTGTTTGATCCAACTCTTTCCTCAGTGGAAGGAAACATTAATGTCTTTACTGGACCCTTCTCTTCTTTCACCACTAGACCCTCATGGTTATGGCCCTGCCCTGGAGTTTAAAGGATGTAGTTTGAACACACTTGGAGACATGGACATTTAAATGTTTCTCTTATTTCCTAGAAAAATTCCCTAACAACTAGATTATTATACAAAAGTTCAGAATCACTCACTTCTCTAACAATGCCTAAAAGTTAAGACAGATTTAAAACATTTTTATGAGGACATCAATCATGTCAGTTTATGTTGGAGGTGATTTATTAGCATCTTATACAGACTGAGCCCCAAAACAGAGGAAAAAATTAAAGGAATAGTATTTCTTTATCTCAGTGATGTGCAAAACTGATGTGAATGTCAAACATTTTAGTATTGTTGAGGCTGTGGCTGTGGCATGTTCTGAGCATGTTTGTCTTGCAGTATAAGAAATTCTCTGAGAAAAGAACTTAGCTATGACAAACAAGATAGTATAAAATTTTATTGGAATAAAGCATTTGTGGGATCATAATTTGAGTATCAAGTAATTGAATCATGTCTCAATCTCACTTTAAGCACTCAAAATCTTTACAAACTGTAGAAACTACCTCAGTTCAATCAGTGTTCATAATTTAGTTATTTAAATTTTTCCTGTCTTTTGGAGTCTTAGGTTTGACTTTTTAGTACAGTCACACTGCTGGTCTTCTAATTGGGGCATATTGTCTGAAGTAAGGAATGAAGGTCTACTTTAATTATATTGAAAAGATTATAAAAATTTGGTTTCTTTTTCCATAGTTAATGCACTGAGAACCTAATTAACATGAAAATAATCTGTTTTCAGGATAAAATAGAGAATGCCTTGTGAACCAAAAACATAATTTAGTTAAAATGCAGATTACAAGGGCATGATTTTAAAGATATCACACTCTTCATTTCTAGAGACCAAAGGTAGAGATTAGATCATATTAAATTGCATAAAAATGTTACAGCATTCAGTGCTTTCTCCTGTGTTCAGTCTTTTAATCTGTTCTTATCCTTAAAGATAGTAATAATGAGAAATGTGATAATCATAAAACTTACTGTTTAAAAATTATACCTTCTTATTCAGTGCACTACTTCTGGGATTATATCTACTCATTTTAATGACAAAAATAAGCTTTTACTGCTTTTTACTTCTTTTATCACTGAAAAGTTAGAAAAGAAAAGAGAAATTTAATCTTATTCTATAATGGTTATCATAAAAATTGTAAACTGAACCTTAGTCATAAGATTTGCTTTATTAGTTGCCGTACTTATATCAGGAATGGAGAGAAACAGAATACTTGTTAAGTTGAATAAATTGTTTTGATAAAACTAAAGTCAATCAGGGAAGACCCTTTTTTTTTTAAATACAGCTCGGGAAATACCAAGTATCTTCAGATTCTTCCAGATCTACTCCACATGTATCACAGAAGACCATCTTCCACAACACTGTGTACCTTAAGAATATAATGTAAAATCTTTCATGGTTTTAAGATGGAGTGACAGTCAGCAAAAAATACGGTGATATATAGAAGGATAATGTTAGGAAAATAATTAACAAAACAGCATTCATCTGGTACATTTTACACTTGAATCTAAAAGCTTATGAACAACTTAAACCACCCTTTTCCTCTCCAGTGAAATGTGTCATTGGTCATGAAAGAAGGAAAAAAACCCCAATGAGTGAAAATCTGTATCTTTAGCCAGAATATAAAAACGGAGGAGTACGTCATACAATTGCCTTTTCAGGAGGGACTTTATATAGGTAGTGATTATTTTTGAAATGTTCTGGAATGCATACAAAATTTGCCATTTTCATGTAAAAAATACTACACTGGTCAGGAGATCAGCATTTAGTCTTGTGCTGCATCCCAAGGGATTTAGCTGGGGGTATTTTACCTCTATAAGCATAAGATTGTAATTCTACTATGAAAATAGCCAGTTACTTATCTGTGTTACTCATACTTACTGCATTTTAAGGCAAGTATAATACTGAAAAGCCTTTATTTCTTATTATTCAGCAAGCTTTCAAAGGCTTCTATCTATCTATCTATCTATCTATCTATCTATCTAATCTTCTGTCTCTGTATCACCTATGTGTATATCATCTGTATGTATATCATCTATATTTATCTATGTGTGTATTTCTCACAATTTTATCTGAGTGATCAAAAGCATTTTAAACTGTCAAAGTGTTTGTGTCTTTTCTCATGGTAGTGGTCTTACTTCATCAATCTTACTCAGTTATCAAGAATGTTTTTCTTGTGATACATCTACAGATTCTCTTTGAGGTACAGGCAGTGATTCAATAGGGAATGTAGGCTCCCATCCTTCACGTAATCAGGGAGTTGCTATTAAGCCAGTCAAGGAGGAGTGATGGCAAGCCTGTTTTCAAAGAGGCTTTTTCATGAAGAGGATTTGATGGAGAAAGACTGAATATAAAAAAAAAANACATCAGCAGATGAGTATAAAAGCAGGGCACTGTGACATTTTGACCATCCCAATTCTTTGCACTGTATGCTATTGTAGGAGCTTCATGAACTTAAAGAGAGAAGTTACTGCAGGGCCAAGGGGATGAAATGTCTTCCGCTGTGAGGATAACTCAGAAAGCTCTCTCACAAGCTTCAGGGCAGTGAAGAGCATNAAAGAGATGGAATACAAAAATTAACCAAAAGACATTCTTTGAAAGGTGTAGCGAATGAAGCTGATGACCCTGAGCAGCTGGGCAGGAAAAACTCTGAAGTGAATCAGCTAAGCAGCAAAAGAGTTACTTATTTTAATATAAGCAATGCAAGTTTTGCTTTCCTTTTTTTTCCTCATCCAAACCTTATCAAATAAACGTCTATACACAGAACAGACTGTTGTGTTATATACATATATCTCATACATTCATATTTCTATACACATGCATCTATGCATTTATATATATTTTATANAACTGGCTGTTCTTTATGACTTGGTAGGCCTTTAAAATGAAAATATTTTCACCTTCCCAAGTGAAAGAGTGATGAAGTATTACCTTTATACCAAAAGAAAGACTGTCACTAACAAAACCACTCCTCCTGACCTTAATTTTCCCTTCATGCAGATCACCCAGTGCTATCATGGCCCAGTTATGCTTCGCTTCTAAGATCTGACAGAATTACAGGACTTGATGACAAGAT
Organism: Platysteira castanea; assembly: GCA_013397175.1. Classification (NCBI taxonomy): domain Eukaryota; kingdom Metazoa; phylum Chordata; class Aves; order Passeriformes; genus Platysteira; species Platysteira castanea. Next base: position 30,111 of record VYXC01001417.1, read on the forward strand.
TACACTCTATATTTTTTCTCTAATTAGCATGTATCAAAGTATCCAGAGTCCTTTTGATTTCATACTTTGACTGATGATAAGTCTGTATTTATCTCTTATGTACCTTGCTGAGGATCTGCACTTCTTAGTGAGGATGTCAGGTTGCTAACTGCAACCACAAGGTTAGTAGTTTCTCCTGCAGTGCTCATTGACTCCTCTCCCTTTTGTCCTTGTTTAGAATGAAGGTGATTATACTGAACACACTCACACAACTTCACTTACCTTCAGTAGTTGACCAAAATGGCTTTATATTTTGTTCAAAGGTTGAGGATCATCACTTTCCTCATGTATGACTGGATAGCAATCTTTTATTTTTCTGTTGTATCTATGAAAGAAAGGAAGAAATAGAACAAATTCTCCATGTGAAATTCCACTAACAGAGCAGAGGTATCTTCTGATAATTTATCTTTTATAAACCAGATGGAAATAAAAAAAATAAAATCAACTATTCTCCCTTATCTTCTTGATTTTGCATATACTTGCACATATTAAGCAATACTTCAATCAGGAATGATAAGAACAATGTGGTTCTATGATCAAATACAGAACACTCAATATTTATAAAGAATAGGGTCAAAAGAAAAATTAAATTTATCTTCTTGTTCCCGTGCATCTGCCAAAATAATTGCAACTGAGTCAAGCCAAAATTACTTACTTGTTTTCTTCTGGAAGATTGGTCTTCTTCTGGAGCTAAAGAAAAACAAAATCACCAACCCTATAAAGTTTAGTAAAGAAAAGTGCCAGATTCTGCATCTGGGATGACGCAAACCTGTATGTACGTACAGATTTTGGAGTGAGGAGACGATGAGCAGCACCACAGAAACAGACCTGTAGGTCCTGGTCAGTGGCAAGTAGAATGTGAGTCAGCAGTGTCCTGGCAGCCAGGAGGGCCAATCCTGTCCTGGGGGGCATCAGGCACAGCATGGTTGGCCAGGTGAGGAGGATATTGTCCCACACTACTCTCTCTGGTGCAGCTGCATTTTAAGTGTTGTGTTCAGTTTTGGATGCTGCAATATGAAAAAGATATAAAGCTACTGGAAAATGCCCAAAGGAGGGCTACAAAGATGGTGAAATGGCTAGCGGGGAAGCCATAGGAGGAGTGGCTGAGGTTCAGCCTGGAGAAGAGGAGACTGAAGGGAGAACTCATTGCAGTCTTCAGCTTCCTCATGAGGGGAAAAGGAGGGGCAGAAACTGATCTCTTCATTCTGGTGACCAGTGGCGAAACCCAAGGGAATAGCCTGAAGTTGTGTCTAGGGTGTTTAATTTGGACATTCAGAAAAGGTTCCTCACCCAGAGGGTGGTTGGGCACTTGAACAGGTTCCCCAGGGAAGTGGTCACAGCACCAACCTGACAGAGGTCAAGAACCGTTGGGACAATGATCCCAAGTACATGGTGTGACTCTTGAGGTCGTCCTCTGTAGGTCCAGGAGCTGGACTTCAGTAAATCTTGTGGTTCCCTTCCAACTCTGAATATCCTGTGACTCTTTGATTTAAAATAGAATGATTGCTTTCTTTTTGGGGTCCTTTAACTCCTGTCTTTAACTTTTATTTTGATTCATAAAATATATTTCAGGAAAGACTAAAAGATAAGCATGGAATATGACAGGACAGCACGTTTCAAGATACATTTTGAAATATGTTGTGCAGTGTGTGACTGACATTGAAAAATTTCCAATTTTAATGAATAGAGGGGAAAAATACATCAGTTTTCACTGTGGAATTTACTATTCTCTGCTACACCACAGTGACGCAGGTAGATAAAGCCGTTTAAAAGTAGCTATTAGAATCAGCCAGCATCCATAAATTTTGAGCTCTTCATTGAGATTAAACCTAAGCAGGCATACAGGAAGTGAAAATTAGTTGAGGTTACTAATCACACACAGAAAAAAATCTACCATTAACTTGTGAGCACAGAGTAAAAAACAGTTTGCTGCTTTTCGTATTTATGAGACTCTGTGGAGGATGAGTAATTTCTAAACTACTAAAGAATTTAAAAATGAGTTAGAGAGTTGCAAAAAGAGGAAGAAGGATTCTGTGGAGTTATAGTCCAGGGAACCAAATTGCCATGCCTAGAAAAATAGAAGCAAGATCTCTTTCAGTAAACAGTTGTTAAATAAAAAAAGAGATTAGTCAAAGTCAATATGGATATCTAAAATAATTCAGGTCACAATAATCTACCTTCATTTTACAATACCATAAATGATGAGTTTTTTTAGACATGAAAGATACCATATATCTTGACTTTAATAAGGTTTTTGACACTGACACTGACATAAGCAGTCATTGGATGTTTCAAGAACAAACTAGACAAACATCAGTCAACAGTGACACAAGTATTGATCATTCTACTTTGGACATGGACTCTTCCTCTGAAGCCACTTTCAAGTCTGTGATTTTAAGTAAAATTGGCTTCCCATATTATTTGATATTTACTATTACTTCACTAGATTCTTAAATTATTTATTCATTAATCCTGTGCATTTGGACATTGTTACTTCATGTCCAAAATCCTGATATTTAATGACCATCTAAAGAGAAAAGTAAATGTTTAAAATTGTCTTTTAGTTGCTGAGCCAGACAGACACACTTGCCATAGCAATCAGAAGACTCAGAGTTGGGAGTTTTTTTGTTTTGGTTTGGTTTGCATTTTTTGGTTTGCTTTTTCTTTAAATTGGCATTAAAAATATTATCTATGGGACTTTAAAAGACACCTGTTCAAGAGCAGTACATAAAATTAGGAAGAAATATTCTTACACATTAATGAAACATCAAGGAAATGTGCTACATTGATAACATCCAAGTTTCATACTCTTGAAAAAAGGGACAGGACTTTAAAAATTCGGCCATATGTTTAAAACAGAAATCTAGAGTTGTGAGGGAAAGGGAAATGAGAAATCAGACAGCTGGCTTGTCAATTAACATTCGTGTCAAAGACAGAATTCTGTGATTTTTCATACAAAATGTTAGTTACTTGAAACAACTTGTGGAAAGGGTTTATCTCTTTTGGGGGGAGTGATAAATTTATTGGCTTTCAGAACATGGGAAAAGAAGACTTAGAAACTATTAAAATTACTCATTTTGACTTTTACTTACAGGAAGAAGTTTTGCTTGGGGAGATGAAACACCTCCTCTTTAAAATGTATGTTGTTCCTGATGAGAGGATGGTAGTTAAAAGACATAAGTGACACTTGCAAAAATTTTCTTTTAAACCTGATTTGCTTTTCCAGTCTCAAGAACTCTTTTTACATTGAAAAACAGTTTCTTATTTACATCTGTTCCGTGCAACACCTGTATTTGGCACTAAGAATCAAAAGGGACTTCTGCATGTCCTGCCTGTGTATCTTCCCTTCTTCAAGGAGCATTTGAAGTACAGGCCTTTTAGAGCCTTTCAAGAATGTTCTTATTGTCAGATTGACTTTCATTGTTTAATTACTACAGAAAGACAGACTATATATCTGCTTTCTTGTTACTAGGACATAATTATAAGTGAATATTTGCAAAGGCTATCACTTAAAATGAGGTAAAAATATAGGAGGCCACTCCTATTGGGATTGACATCCTGAATGTTATTACAAGTTGTATATACTGTCTTGTCCAGACTCACAGGAGAAAACAGTCTTATACTAATAGGAAAAGGACATTCCTGAATTACATTTTAGGCATTCAAAAGACAGTTCTGCTATGTTAGTACTGCCAAACTCATATTTTAAATGAGACTGATGTTAAAGGAAGGGCTATTCAAAGGAAGACAACTCCTGGCCTTGATCTGAACCCTTTACCACGTATGAAAATCTGGAGAAATCCTGATTTCCTTACCCAAAAGTACAACCTTCACACTGGCAAGGTAGCTCAAATGAGAATCACACACTCTGACAGGCTGTTTTGGGAGAGGGGTGAAGGGCACCAGCAGCCAGTGCCTTCTGGATGGGATACACTGCTTGCCAGCAGAGACATATGCTTGTGGTGATTGTCTCAAATCAAAACTGAGGGGTGACAGGCACTGGCATGGCAGCAGGCAGCCTCATGAGCTGCCTTTGTGACTAAGAGCCAATATGTCCCTGCTGTCCTCTCATCTGAGTATAGGAAGAGTACAGGTTCAAGATGGTTGCTGAGCCAAGATTTTGGCCAATAAGCAATATAACTTTTGTTCTCCACATTGGCTCAAGCCATAAATCATCATGTAATCTTTCAAGGAGAGAAAAAAAAAAAAGAAAAGAAGAAAATAAGTGTTTAATTTGTGTCTTGAAAGTTTCTTATTCTTTGTATTTTATTTTTCTAAGAATAATTTTGAAGAATATGAATGCTAAAGCTGGCTGAACCTTTGCATTTACTAGTCCAATGCAGATTGTTGCTTTTTCATTCATCTTCCTCACTACACAATTTTGTCAGTGCACAGATATTTAAAAATGTTAGTTCTTTTCTCTTGCAGTGTTGGGCTCTTTCAAACCGAAGTTTCCACATAAATAGGAGCTTGTAACAGAACTTGAACTAATGAGCACTGAACTTGCATGTCACTTCTAGAATGTGAAGAAACACAAAGAAGCTAAAAATGCTTTCACTGGAAGCTAAAAATGACTACTCTTCCATGTTTTTTCCTAAGTAGCTAGTCACTGACTGAGCAGAAAAGGCTGGAATATTGAATGCGGGGCAAGACAGCTTAGAACTTCTAAAGAGCTGTCACGTTTTTTGTCCTTTTTAGCAGAGCAAGAATTATTTCAGCTGCATCGCAAAAAAAAGTTTAAGGGAAAAAACCAAAACAACCACCAAATAAAAACTGCCTAAAGTAAACCAAACAGCTAGGGGCTACCTAGATTTAAAATTGCTTGTAATCTGCGCTACAATCCTGCACACAAAATACATTTTAATAAATAAGCAGAAATTTCATAATCTAGGACATTCACAAAATTCATTCCTGACCAAATGAAAATAAAGAATAAATCTGATCACTTAGCAGATCTGGATGATTTTTTGTTCGTTTGTTTTTTAGAGGAAGAGAATATAAATGTTACAGAGCATAAATCAGAATGATAATTCAGTTTTTTTCAACTGCATTCCATTTGTCTTCTCCCTAATATTTTGCTAGTGGCTATTTTTAACGTGCAGTAATAATAGAAGGTTTACAAACACTTGGAGGTATGATCACTCACCCTAATATTTGAAGTGGAAATAACTGACACAGTCATTTTTGTAAAGTTTTCTATGGATTAAATGACAGGGAAAAAATTCTTTGTGAGGACAAAGGATGAAAAATAAATATAAAATGATTTTGTAATCCATTTGTTGAATAAAAAATAGGACTCTGCAGTAGTAAACCAGTTTTTTGTTTAAATCTCAGGTCAAAGATTTGGCAGGCATTATTTGATATCTCCTGATAGTTGAGAAAATGTGATTGAACTCAGGAAATGTCATCAGCATGGAGAATGCCTTTTGTGATGGAGCAGTAGATCAATGAAAGCATAAATCAGAATGAAAAAAAACCCCAGTGAATTTTAATTCAGATATTTTGTAAATGTGATAACTGGAAACATTGTGGAGAATCACACAGATACTGGAAACCTTGTAGATAAATACACAGAAGCTTCTTGAAATTATAGTCATCCTGAGCTTTGTCAATAAAACAACAATGTCAAACTATACTTCAGGTAGGTTTTACAAAACAACTGCACCTATTTGTTGTTGCATGGTCAAAATCGATACAACAGCATCAACTCAAATATATATTTTTAGGAATAAACTTTGTGGCACAAACAGATTATAAACGTCCTAATATGATCAAAATTTCCTGTCTCTCTTTGTATTGGCTTTATTTGTCACTGCTGCAAAGCCTCAGAAATACTGCTGTTAGTGCTTTTTACCCGTGCTAAATTGAGCCATCCAAACCTGGAATCAGGGTGGATCACAAATTACGTGCAACTGAGTCACCACTTGCACGCTATTCAATTTTTTTGTGTAATCCATAAGGAAAGTTTCTAGAAGTTCTCTGTGAACTAGGAAAATGTTTATCAGTCACTAGAAAACATTGAGCATTGTCTCGAATAGATACATTTTCTATAAGGCAGATTTCAAATGTGCTATGATCAGATTTGGCACAATCAACCCTTAAAAGAACTGTTCAAATACCGGCATCCATGGTAGTGAAACTCAGGTTTATCAATGAAACTCAGTCTATCATCCCCTTTCTCTACATATGCCTATCCATAGGGATGCATGCCTTTCTTTTAGTTCTATAGCATACATTCTAGGATTTTTTCTCAGTTTCATGCGTCAAAAAAGAACTTGTCCTCCACTCTGTTTGTCCTTTTGAAAAGGCACAGAAAACTGACAGCACATAACTGACCAAACCTGCTTTCTTTTAACTAAATCTTACTGCTCAAATGAGCTTAACTGCAGCTTTTAGTAAACTAAACAAGTGCTTCTAAATCCAGATGAAGGTTTGGACTTTGAACAGAGAGGAATAACGAAGAATAAAAGTTGGTTAAAAAAATGCAGAGACACAAAAATCAACAAAACTGTTCTCACTGCATCCATTAATATGTGCAGAGTACACATTGTGTACACACAGATACTCTCTGAAGTTGACTTGGCATGTTTCCTTAAATTTTGTCTTGTTTCCATTGTCTTGGTGAGGGAAAACTCAAACAGTGTTTTCTTCTTTTCCTGTTTGTACCTCTGCTAAAGTAAATTTGGAGAGCATAAACCTCACTGGAGTCCCACAGGTGCTAATCAGGCCTTCTAGAACTCTATCCTGAATCATTTCAATTCAGTCCTGATTTTCTACACTGCTTAAATGAAAAGTCAGCCAACAAAATCATCAATAGCATGCATCTTAAAGCATGAGGGAAAATAATGTCGGGTAAAGGATCCCTTAGTATACTTAAGAGAAGATTCAAAGTACTGGAGATCAGTTGTGCAAAATATTTAAAAGGAATTGTTTAAATTAAAGATGGAGAATAAAAAGATTGCATTCCCTATGTAAACAGGATGCAAATCTTTCTTTTTTTTTTCAGCATCTCCAGGAACTCTCAACATTTTGTGCACTTGTTCATAGAATGAGAAGTGCCTGAAATTACTGGGCAGTTAAGGAGGGTTTCACATATTATTTGTATTCAAAGCTCAGCTTTCTTTTTGCAAGACAGGAAGCAGCAGCATCAGAAGAAGGACAGTTGTCACATAAACATTCCTTTTACAATATCACCTAACAGCAGAAGTGGACCATAACTTAAGTGCACTTGAGACTGATCTTTTTGAGATACTGACATTTATTAAAGTAAACAAAGGTTTAGAAGAATTGTCTGGTAATGATTACACATTTTTTATTTCAAATTCAGTGATTACCAAAAGAAATTACAAAAGCATTTATTACCTATCAAAAATAAATCTTATATACTAGTAAATAATTCGGCCTAATAGCACTCCCTAAAGATAAACATTATTGCAATTGTTTATTTACATTTGTAATAAAATAGTAACTTTAACAACTTTTTCCCAGTACTTTATTATTTCTTCCTAGCAACATTCTTTATTGCTTTCTTTACACAGCTAAAATAAGCATGATATAAAAATAGCAATCACTTAAGGGCTTCAACCTTTCAAAACTCCAAGCACTCAGGTATATCACATTCACAACTTGTGCATTTCCTTTTAGAAATAGAAAAAGTATCTAAAAGAGCATGAGGAGACCTACCAAGAATATTTAACTCTGTGGGGAACCTATGCAGTCATTATGCCACTTTCTGTTTCTTTCTCTATAAATATGCTACTATGTCCTTTTCAAGTTTTTTTTAGATCTTAAAAAATTAATTATACATCTGACAGATCCTATTGTCTCCTGTTCTCATTGCAATGAAAAAAAAACAAGAATAAAATTTTCTAATTATTAGAAAAATGGAAAAACATTATGATTGGACTACACAGTGATTCAAAGAAAGTACTGATCATTTGTATAATTCAGGTAGTTTGCTAAAAGTGAGAACAAGGAATGTCCAAGCAAAAGTTTCTCTCTTTTCTGTGCTTGACTGCACAGAATGTGATTTTGCCTCATAACCTCAACGAAATTAAGGCTTGCATAATGGTAAACTCTAACAAGACACTTTAGGAACAACAGTAAGGAAAATTCTAAAACACTGTAAGAGAAGTAATTGTGAGTTTATACAAGTGGATTACACTTGTGCGGTGACTTGTGGTTGATGTTACACACCACCAGAGTGAACAGAAGAAAATGGAAGAAAAGAATGCTAAGATACGTAATTTTTCATAATATCTCATGTTCCTGAGCAAGTCAAGTGCCATAATCAGAAACTGTATTGACTAAGAAAAAGTTTTATCAGAGAGTACATAAATTTGCTCATTAATCTACAGAATTTTTATTTGCAGACAATTTGTCTGAATTTATAGTGACCTTCTAATTTAATCCAAGTTTATAAAAATATAAATCACAAAAAACCCAGAAAGGTAATTCACTGCTCAGAGAGCTATGTAAGAAAAACAGAGATGTATTTCTCCTTTGCTTTTTACATTTAATGTCAATGATCGTTATTGTCAAATTTACACTACCTTCAAATTAATTGAGAGGAATATAAATTCAAAATCACAGAATTTTGCACCTCCTTGTACAGGGCAATGATTACAACGTGTGAAACTCCTTTTTTTAATGAGACTTCTAAGATCTAACTCTTTGATGTAGATTCTTTCAATGTATAAATATGCTGCCTTCTGTGAAAAACTTACACTAAGCAAGAAAACAGTCTGAGGCACAAATTTTGTTTGCAGTGTTTTGCTGACAGCTTGGTCACAACAGAAACCAGAGGGGGTTTAAAGTCCCCAGGGAATGTCTTCCCTCACCTAAGGAAAGTTGAAATAGTAATGCATGTTCTCTGTGTAGTGTAATTTTAACTGGAAACTCACAGAGAAAACAAGAGCTTTTTCTTCTACTGAGGTTCTTAGCAAAACAAAGATCAAAGGCATATATTCCTATTTAAACAATAAATCTGAAAAATTGTCCTGCAGTTCTCCTTAAAAAAACACCAATCAACAAAAATACCAAACCCTCAAATCCTGTACCATAGTAATTCTGAAAGGATGTGGCTTGGCTCTTCAATTGCTTACTTCCTATTTACTTTTTCAAACCTATTTCAGGTAGAGAATCAGGTGCATAACCTATTTTTTTCTTCAGTCATGCTCTGGAGCTGTATATGATTAAGAAACTAAATCAAGAACTGAATGACCGAGAGTCTAAAATGGACCTTTGTTCTCCTTAAAGAAAGCAGCTGAATGAATGATAGAAAGACATTGGATCTGTATTTTTGAATCAGTTTGAAGAATTTTCACAGGACTAAGAAGCCAGTGAAGTAATGATTTTAGTCTGTATTTGTGATTAATCTCCACAGAGCAAAATATTTGACTATAAATACATAAGAAAGGTGGCTTGCAAAATACTTTTCTTTAATTGCTATCGTCAATGACATGTTTGCAAATACAATTATTTAAGCTCTTATCTAAGAAGTTAAACTTGACTTCAGAAAGCAAAAATTGTCAAAGCATAGTTGATAATAGATTTTTGTATATTCCCATAAACCATACTTAAACAAAGTGCAAATTTATTTCAAAATCTTGCTTATGCATAATTTCAATGAATGGATTTCAAATTATCATAAAATATTGAAAAGTTCTGAATCCATCACCAAATTTACTTTCCTAACAATAAAGCTTTTGCATTATTGATGGTGATAACCCATTCCATACCTACACCTCAGACACTGTTCCCCTCATTTGAACAGACTGCTATTCTGCATGTATCCCTCTATTCTAAATTCTGGTCTGAATTTTCAATTATGTTAACATATGAAATAGGATATTAGCACTATTATTCCTCATAAATCCAAGCCACAAACTAATGAGACAAATAAGCAGCACCCAGAAACCTCTGAAATACCCATAAGGAAGATGCAAGCTCTCTTGTATGTAATGCTTTATTTATTTTTTAAAGTGCTATTTTGATGCTGGTGAACAATATGTCTACAAAAGTGATATAATGTGGTTAGAACCATGGACGGTGTTCTGGGAAACCAAATCAAAACAAAGAATGCTTATGAAAATATAGCCTCATATATGATACAAAATATGTTATTAGGTGCTAAATGTTCTAAGACTTGTACAAAAATTTGTTCTAAATCAATTTACATGATGGAAAATCATAAAATGGAGCAAATCTTAAAATCCTAAAAATTTAGTATTTCACTGAGGTTTTTAAATTAGTGTAAGAAATGCAGAATGATTTGTCAGTGCACTTCTAGTAAGGGCCAAAAGGCTTTATATTGAAAGAATCAAACAGTAGAGAGAAAGGGCATCACAGGTTAGGTGGAAAAAGAACTAATGGCTGCAGAACAAATGCCATCCAAGTTAGACCCACATCCACTAGTTCAACTAGGATGGATCAGGCATCATCCAGAAAATACCCAATGATAGAAGTAGGACAAATGCTTTTTTCTTAAAATGATTGTGTCCCTCTGTCCTGTTAAGGGGAAGAAAAATAAAAGAGTACCTTGAACAGAAATGCATAGAGTACAGTTCTTTGCAATTTGATATGCATTCTTATGATTGAAGTTCAAAATAAAACCAATAGAAGACATGAATGTCAGCAGATTCACTACTACTTGTGTCAATAAAAATTCTCAATGATTATTCATCAGCTGATTTATGAATGCCTAAGACTGAATAATTAGCAGAAATCTATACTCCTCAATGTGCATTGCATAAGTAGGAAAATATCTTATCTGACTTCCCTATGAGAGCTTTTCCATTGGCTAAATAGTGTCTTGGAGATGTCATCCTTAATATGTCCTCTAAAATGTTATCCTCCCTGTGTTGCACGTTGCCAACTCTTGCAATATGTTCAAAAGTCCCACAGTGATGCAATTTTTCCTTTTTAATATCAGCAACCAGACTCAAGGAAAGGGACACATGAGAATATTCAGTTACAGTTATTGGGGAGGGGGTAAGGAGAGAGGAGTAAAGGAGTGAGACATGAAAATATTTTTTTGTTTTCAGAGTTGTTCAGAGAAACCCCAAAAATATCAGTAGCATACATTCAAAAGCATTGGAAAATATGTCAGTCAAAAAAAGGAACACAGACGCTTTATGTAAAAAATAACAATAAAACTGGCAACTTCACAACTGTGTGGATAAACACTTGATTTTTCTCACCAGTCTTGATAGACAGTGTAACAATGGATTTAGTGAGAGTGATGAGAAAAGACTCTTGTGGATTACCTGAGATATCTATGAATTTGGAAAGGGAATCTTTCTCTTATTCAGGAGTGAGGATAAAATGCAATTTCTCTAAAAGCATGCCTGGGTAAGACTCAGGTGGCCTCTTGCTGGGCCAGAGTGTGCATTCTGCTACATTTGGGTGCGGAGGGCGTGCTGCCCCTGCTGTGTGGCTGAACCATCCCGGTGGCAAGCAGGCACAGAGTCCCCTCCGTGCCACTGTTGAACAAGAGATGTGTGAGGGCCCAGGAGCACCAGTGGCCACCAGTACCTGCCATAATGGCCACAGAGCTGCCCCCAGAGAGCAGCAGTCGGGAGTCGCTCGGTTGCAGCTCCACAAGGAAGGGGGTGGCAGAGGAGCAGGCAGCAGCGCGGCTGTGGGAAGGGGTCAGGTCACTTGAGGAAAGCCTGCAGCCTCCACAGGGATGTGTCCTGGGACAATCCCCTTAGCTCCCACCCTGAGGAACCTCTCATCCTGTAGCACCTGGGTGCCCCACTCCCGTCTGGCTTCGAGATTGCTTCTGCGTTTCTGAGAGGAGGTGCACAACTAGTTTGACTTGAAACTAGTTGTGATTGACTTTCACTGGAATCTCAAGTTGCCAAGTAATTACTGAACTTTGGTCATCAATAAAATTTGACACAAGGTTTTGTGTCAAAATATTCCTACAAATGAAGAATCATCATGGAAGTATTGAATCCTTAGATGCTACAGGCCAGGTTTCTCCTTCATCCTCATTCATGGCATTTCAAAAATATAGCAGTTACATTACTGGGAGTGGAATTTTACTCTGAGTTGTTCAAATAGCATGCTTCAGATGATAGTTTCTTAACCATTCTTCCAATTAAGTTCTAGAAAGCAGTCAGACACTGTCCTTCCATCCTTTCATAAGCACTTAGTGACATAAAATCCATATGCATTTCGCTCACTCTACTGTTATACATCACAAGTTTTACACTTCTTTTTACGGTTCCTTTTTTACCCAGAACAACCATTTCAGTGTGTATAAAAGCTTGTGGTGTATGTAATGGCAGGATAAACAATTACAGACTGTAGATGACATATTGTACAAAAAGTGGGAAGAAGCACAGCCTGAACAACTGTGCAGACTAAAGGGAATAATAGCAGGGGGGTGCAGAGGAGATAAATAAAGGAGGCAAAAGCAAGTATTAGATTTGGTTTGACAGTCTATTTTCTAAAGAGAGTGAACTGACAGAATAAATTGACAACAAAATATTCCCTTTACTTACTTAAAGCCTGCCTAATGATGGAGAGGATAGTTTACTGTGGCTTAAATTAAACATGTAAACCCAGAATCTCAAAAGTATCCATACACCCAATTTCCTGCGAAATAACTTTGTTAGGTTTTAGTCTCCTTAAGCCTGAGTTCATAAACTGTGAAACAGGGAGAAAATATGAGGCATGAAAAATTTCAACGATCAGTGCTGCATCACTGTGGTAGTCAAACTGAACATTTATGTTAATAGCTAGTGAGCATGGAGGGAGGTCTGTACAGTCCCTGAAGGGAGCAACTAGTGCAGAGGTCAAGTGGAACTGGCAGGGCTGAAGAAAGGCCAGCCAAGGGGAGAAACCAATATGTCTGTCACACTACATTCATTCTAGGTCCATGACTTCCAGCATCCACTTTTTGTCAGGACAGGATCCACACAAGTTCATGATAGGAAATCTCATTAGGAAAAAGACAGGCTTGCTTTGCTTCAAGATTGTTTGCTTCTTGTTTACTCTTAAATAAGTCCCAGGCTTACTACATTCCAGTGAAGTGGGATCTAGAAGAATATTGTAATTTCTTACTTCAAAATATTTTATTTTTCTAGTGACAGAAGGAGAAACACAAACTCTATCCCTCTGCTTTGCAAACATAAGAAGCAAGATAATTATTATATCATTATTACAATAGGTCTGTAGCCTGGTTTCCTAAGAAAATAGTTCTCTCAGTTTCTTCCTGAAATCCTTAGAACTTGTTGGTCAATTTTGATCACATCTAACAGAGGTGTAAGCAATATGATCAGGTAAGCATCATAAAAGTAGAAAACCATAAATAGAGAGACTTTTAATGAAGCCTTCAATGAAGGGAAGAAAGATGAGTCAAACCAGCAGTTTCCGAGGGACCTTTTTAGAACACGTATTTCAAGCGTCACTGGTTCTATATAAACAAACTCTTGACAAACTCGGCACCCTGTTTTCCATACAGGAATTGTCTCTTACATTAAGCAGACTCAAGTCTTTTTAAACCTTAGAGATCAACATAGAAGAAAGCTATTATAAATGCGCAAACCACAGGAAAATTTTAATATAAGTTCACTCTCATATGAACAACCACGACTCTAACTATTGAACATGAATATTAAAGGAATCAAGCCTCATAACTTCTGCTCAGATGGAATTACTTTTCTGGCTGTATCTTCCTGGTATTTGGTAGTCCTCATCATGGGCTATGCATTATAGAAGGCACTATACAAACACAGAACAAAAATCTGTTTCCTTGCCAGAAAACTCACTGCCTTGAGTAATTACCTGGCTTTGTCTGAAGGAAACAGGAAAAGGAGTGGGAGAAAGATTGGAAAAGGGAGAGAGGAAATGTTACACATTACTCTGTTTTTTGACATTCTATAAGTGATTTTGTATCTTATTTTCTTTTAGCAGTTTTAAGATCATAAATAATTTTCATTACAGTCAGTTGATTTTCACCTAGTTGTGCTATGACAACTATGATCAGTTCTTGACAGAACCTGATGTACAGCTTTCCCATTGTAAAGAACTATAAAATTCAAAATTGACAAATTCATCCCTGGTAGAACTGTGTAAACTTCAGCCACACTCCACATACACTCACGTAAATAGTTGGTTTTAAATATTCCAAAAAAAAAAAAAAAAAGCACTTCCCTCTTTAAAAAAAGACAGGATTTTGACTCCTTCTTATGTGAAACAAATTAATTAAGATTAAAATATAAAAATTTAAAATAATTTTTAAAAGAACACAATTTATTTAAGAAATATACTTGTTCTTCTAAAGATGCCACTGAGTGAAGTGCCAAATATCAACTTACCCAAACACACACAGTCATCCCATTGACTTTGAGAAAAACTCCAGAGTCATACAAGTAGGATTTACATTTACATCACATTGAAAGACATTAATTTTCATTCACAGAGGAGGGAAAGTTAAAATTTCAGATGAAACAACTACAATTATTTGATTTGTTGAAGTTAGCAGCCTCAAAGCTAATGTCATTGTGACTTTGTTGTTTCTATCCATGTATTTTTTGCAGTGCCCTAAAGAGATTTCAATTAATAGTTCAAGCTCTGGCTACATTAAAGATAACACAGAAGTCTTTGAACCAAGAAGACAGTTGTAGTCCTTTAGGACAATAAAGATTATAAAGCTCTGGAAGAAGAACTTGACAGCTGGGAAAAAGGAATCTCAGTGGGCAGGCAGAAATCTAGCCATGCAGTGTCTTTCTAGAGTTTATTAAACAAATCCAGAATTCATGATTTCAGTGAGCTTCTCCAACACCACGGGAATGACTTTCAAACCACTCAGGAACTTATATTTGGCTCTCTGTTGTTCTTTCTTCCATCAAAACAGATAAGAAGCAAAAACAAATTAAAAAAGAAGGGCAACAAAAGGAGTAAAACATTTACTCCTGCTCCTTGCCCTAACCTCTGATAGAACTCTCCTTCCTAGAAGGAGAAAATTCAGGACCCTGGTAATTTTCCAGTTATGTTTATGTACATTATTATACACTGTGATGATTAAATAGATAGATAGGCAAATTGATGGTCTAACCAAAATTTTTGCCAAAAAAAATTTAAATTGCTCTTTCTAAAAGCTGAAATTGAATAGTTCAAATATTGCTTTGGAGTGTTTTAGATGGCTTCAGGGCTTTCCTTAACATATATTTAAAAAAAAAAAAAATATATATATTTTGAAGCACAAACTCGGAATGGCAGAACAAGGAATGGCAGTTTTTCTCTTGTAGCACATATTCCTAGAGAGTTATACTGATTTTTATGAGTAAGTAGAGGACTCAGAAAAATGTTGACAGGTGACTGAACATGATATTTTTCAAAGCTACTTTATTAAAGCTATGTCAATAAAAATCACAATTTTTTCACTGAAGATTATTGATTCAAAACTCTATACCACCATTTCTGTGCTAATGAAAGTGTGATACATAGAACAAAAAGTGGCAGTGAAATTACAATAAGTTTAGAGAAGCAGTACTTCAAATCAAGCCCATTGATACTGGAACCACTTTTCAATGTATAGAAATGAATAAGCTGCTACAAAAATGCTCAAGTGAAACTTACTGTAGAATATTAGTTTCCTTTGTGTCTGCCATTTTCTGCTTAAAAACCACCCCTGCTGAAATAATTAAAACAAGAACTTGGCTTAAAACTTGGCCTTGAAGCATAGACCAGAAGTTTTATTATTTAGAAGATGTAATAAAAGAAAATTTTCTGCCTAATTCCATAAATTCTGCTTCAGGACTGAACCAGTATCAGATAGGTTAGAAATGTGTACTGCTAAGGAACAAATTCCAATGGTGTCTTAGAAGACATTTTATTTACATTAACAATGTTAGTGGCATAGTATTTAAAAATTGCTATTGGGTGTTGGGGATTATAGTAATTTCATATTTTCCATGTAATCCTTCTCATTTAATGTTCAGGAAAAAAGCTTTTAGACAGGTACAAGCTAAATATTAAAAAAAAGAAATAAATTCTGTCCATGAAAAACCATGTTGTCTTATATTTAATTTCATGTTGAATGGGAATGAAAGCCAAATTTAGGATTTTCTGTGTTACACAAAATATTTGTAACACATTCCTTTATAAGCTAATGGAAATATTCTACTTTTTGCCATTATGATTCCAAGTGCTACTGCACAGGTTATATCAGTAATTTTACAAAAGGATTTTATGTGAAGCTGTTTCTTGAAAAATTTTTAGTCAAACTAGCACTTTCCATGGGACCTTTTTAAAACACACATTTCAAGCACCACTGGTTCTATAAAAAAATCTTTAAAAAAGCTCTTTCTGTACTCTTTTTTCCATATGGGAACTGTCTCTTACATTAAGCAGAATCACGGATTTCTGTAGAGCTGCATCGTTTGCATGAAGCAGCTCCTTCCTCGGAGCCATCACAAACACACGCACACATACCCCTGCAGGCGCACGCCGGCTTAGTGGGTGGTACATTTCTAATGCAGGGATTCTGATGGAGGTGGCACATACAACATCAATTTGATCCTAAGTTTTAGTTTGAAGGATTTTAGGGCCTGCATATTACATTAAAACTGTTCAGAAATTGGCTTCTTCTGGGCCCACAGGAGAGCTAGCAGGTATAGATAAGCAAATAGCAATGAGACATTAGTTCTAAGTCCTTCTGTGTGGTCCAAGATTATTCACTCTGATCATTCTGCTTTTTTGTGTGTGATGCGGTTTCCTGCAGGGATTTTGAGATGCAGGTCAAAGTGAGAAAAATCTTTGAAGTATTCAATTTATATGGATGAACCACAGCCAACCAAAATGATTCTTTAACAAGCTGTGTGTAGAATTCATCCTGAAGTGCCAGCAAATCATTCCAGAGGGGAAGGACAGATAAACTATTAAATTTTCTTCTTGATTAAAAAAATGCAGGGAAAAGGGAGAGAAATCACATTTTAATATAACATGCTATATCCTTATTTCCTATATGAACTGTGTATCAACAGCAAAACCGTGTAGTGGATCTCATAGAATCTACCTGTCTATGAAAACAGTAATTCCTTTTTATGAAAAAACCCACGTGAGATTGTTGAGATCCGATTACTGAGGTTCTTTAGAATTTCTTCTGCCCAAACTAAGGTGTAAATGAGACCATATGCCAGTGAGAATTGTATGGGTTTTATGTGGTAGTAAATAGAGAGGGAAAGAGAGGGAAAGAGAAAGAAAGAGGGAAAGAAGTAGAAAATAGGTGTGTGGGGGGGAAAGAATAAGGAAAATATCACCACTCCGTGGATCCCAATGGTGTTCTGTTGATCCTCTCCAGCTGGTCTTCTTGGTGGAGAAGGTCCACCCAAAAAGCATAGATTCCAATGGGTTAATATACCCTCAAGCCAGGCAGCAATGCCCAGGCATGTCCCCCTGGGGGAGGGGGGCAGTCTCTTACAGCAGGCTCTGAATTTGTTCCACCACATGCAGTCGTGTGGTGCAAAGCCTCTGGGGAGCCCTTTGGGGGGTCTTTGATGGATTATGACTCCCCCTCAGCTGCCCTTCATGTGAATGTCCTGTGGATGTGCCCTGTGGGGTTGGGGGTTCCACAGCTGGGCCAGTTTGTGTAATCGGAGGGTGGGTGTTTATTGCCTCTCACCAGAGGTTACACCATGCACCCAAAACCTCCTCCTCCCCTCTCAGCTGGGAGTGGAGCCTGAGTAAACCTGGCTTCTGTGAGCTGTGCTGTCCCCCCACCCCAAACTCAGCTGGGATGATTCTCAGTGCAGCCGGAGGCTTTGGCCTTTTGTGGATGCACACCTTTCCCTCAGCCTGAGATGACTGAACAATAGGGTTCCCTTTATCTAATCAGCAGTTTGACTTTCAGTCCAAAGTCCCAGTCTTCAGGGAGGCTTCTTTGGTTGTAGCTTCTTTATAATGAGCAAAACTTTTTGTCAGTGTTTGAGGCATGAACTATTTTCAGTCTCTGACAGAGATCAGCAATGAAATGAAAGAAAATAAGATAAATGGGTAAATTTGAAATGCACTCAAGTTTTTCAGCTTCAGCATCATTACTAACATAAATAAAAACACATAGAAAGTGACTTGTGGTAATCACACACATACCTAGAACATTTTTGTTTATTTTTTTCCTTCTTAAACCAAGGGGTTTTTCTGTCTTAATGCCACAGCAGCTCCTGGTCATTTACCATATAAGCATTCCTGAGCAGCATTGAGGACTACAGAAAGCTGAAAAACTTAAAACATAAGTTGGCCAGCAGTGCAGAGATGATTTATAACAGGTATTTCAACTATTTCCAGTAATTCAGATTCATGGAAGAAAAAGGTATAGATATGCAGTCAGGATGATAAGTGCTCCTGCTTCTTCTGTGGAATTGGAAACCAGAGAAGTGCTCAAATCAATATGTTTTATTAATCATGTAAGTATCAGAAAATGGTATATTTTAATGTATAGATTTAAAATTGTTTCTATATTTACATTCTCTTAAACTCAAGAAATTAATTAAAAGGGAAAAGTGATTGGTAGGAGATGGAGAAATGTGAGTTCAAAGAGCAATAATGAACTGTAGAGATCATCATTCAGAGATGCCATTGATAGCAGATTTTTTTTAACTTATTGCTTCCATTTACTTGGTGACATCCAGTGCCTCATTGACAATAACTGCCGACTGATTATGATTAGATGCCATTCTTGCAAAACTCACCTTTGGAAACTGCTATTTTGCAGGCTGATTCTAAGGTGTCAGTGAATCACTGTCTCACTATATTTTATAAACTATAAACTAAGCTATATTTTATAAACAAGAGACAGCTTTCTGCAAATAGAAATGGTTATCTGAAGTTGAAATTGTTATGGGGAGGGCGGAAGGGGAACAGTTTCTTCCTGGTGGAACAGAGAAATAATCTGTCTTTTTTTGCATCTAACCAAACCTTTGAGGAATACACCTAAAATATTGAGTTCTGGATGTGATTTTTTTTTCTTTTTTCTTTTTAATTAAGACTTTGGGACTGATGCTGGAGTGCTTCTTATATCTGCTGTTCCATTCCAATGAGCAATGACTGAACAATGCCAAGTTTTTTTCTGAGCTCAGACTGTGGATGGTTCTGCCTGTTACCTCCGAGTGAGATTGTAGCGTTCCATATTGTCAGATATGTAAGGAATTAAAAATGTACAATGTGATTTAGGTATCAGAATCTGACTGACTATCAATTAAATTGGTCTTTGAAAATAGAGTTCATTAATGCATATACATATATTTAGACTTTTAGGATGACTGGATGAAATATAGATTATTCATAAAATACTATTTTCATGTGGTGTTAGTTTCCAAAATCCAATTTCTATTTGATAGTTGATTACTTTTTAACTGCAATAAATGGATCTCACCTTTACTTTAAAAACATAGTTATAAAAATTGGTATTGATCAATCTCCACTGCTATCAACCAACAGTGAGAATCTCAGTCTAAATAAGTAACCATTCCCTTAGAAATTAGAGTGAGCAGGCAACGGAGAATGGAACAGACTGCTGGGCTCTTAAAGACAATATTTGAAATGTCATTGTCGAGGTTAACCTTGACTTCATCCTTTGACTTCTATGAAAAACAAAGGATGTACTAGAAAATGTAATAAGAATGTTAGGGATCCTGGACCTGGGTGAAATTTTGATGTCCCTGGAGTCAATAGCACCTACTTCCTTTCAAGTTACGGTAATAATTTTAATTTATGTAAATATTCCTAACTACCTACAGCAAAAGGATATCTATGATAACTGTCAAAGATGGACAGTCAATTACAGTTCTCCAATGCACTTAGGTTCTCAGAACTGTTATTATTTAAAAAACAAAAAACCAAAACACCAAAAAAACTCCCTAAAATCTGTTCTGGCAATTCCCAATTTTATGAATACAACTGAACTCTTGAAGGCAACCTTGATTGTGTTTAATGGTCATGGCATAAATCTGTTACAATCCACTGAATTATTGATCCAGAATTGGTATTCTTTGTTATTTTGTTAATACAAACAATAAAGACCATTATGAACAATCTTAAGAAAAACTTGTTCTGTCTAGTTTTCTTTGCAAATTTAAAGGAATGGGAACTGGATCTTTTCTGTTTGCCCAAAATAATGTATTCTGTCAGAAAATATCAATCCATTGAAATAAGTAATTTCAATCCCATATCTAAATATCCATTAAAAACCCTTAAATACCTCAATAAGTTAAAAAGTCATTGGTTTGAGTTCTCCATATTAAAAATGTTTAAAATTTTAAGTTATGTTTTGAAACATAACCCAGGAATTTAAAAAATCTTCTAAACAGATTTTTAAAAATTATTTAATGACATTTCTTTTTTTTTAACTTATATTTCAGATAAAATCACATTGAAGTTCAGTATTTCAATTTATATGCCCACTAAGGTTAGGGTACTTGAAATTTCAGAAAAATAAATTCAGAGGATGGAAAACATTTTTTGTTAATGCAGTTCTACCTGTAAATTCAAAATTCTAATTAATTCAATTTTGAAAGTTCAAATTCTAACCACCTTTTTGTATCATTGGTCAGATTATTAGCATCTACAAAGACCCACAAGTTGTGTCAAAGCTCTGCTTCACATGTCCATACTCACTTTAAAACTTTGCTTCTAAGATTTATACACAATTCCGAACACAATAGAAAAAGCAAAAAAACTGCACTTTCTTACCCTGAAAAGAAATTAAATTTGTTTCTATGGAAAACACATCTGATGAAACAGTTACCTCCACTACTCCATTTATGTCCCACTCCATTATGCAAAGCCAGCAAGTGAGGGGAATAAAAGCAGAAATTTGGAAAAAAGGTATGAAAGAAAAGTTTTTCTTTCCTCCTTTTTTGAAAACAAGTAAACAGCCTCCATAAAACCACAGACAGTAGAAATCTGAGCTTCCCTTGCCTCCAGAGCTCTCTTCTACTTCATGATTTTCCCAGCTTGAGTGAACGTTCAAATACTGAACATTTCCAGTGTTTTGTAATTTCACAGCAGAAGTGAAGTGTGTAGGCCTCTTGTCTTTTTTCTGATTTCATTTCTAACCTTCATTAACCCGTTATTTCTCCAGGTGCAGATCACAGTCTATAAGAAGGTCATGAAAAGCAATTAATAGCTTTTAGAAGCCAGTTGAGAAATATTAGTCATTGAAACTTTTAGTATAATGTAAGGGGAAGAATACATCCTGTTTCTCCACATTTTGTGTCAACCTCTGTCAAGCTCTTGAACTACACAAATGCATGTGCAGGGGTTATATAAATGCTTATGATTAACAGACACACATCTTTACCCCTACTTTAATTGAAAGTGCAGTAACACTAACAAATTATGTCCAACCTAAGTTAAAGATTACCAGTTGATTTGTTCAGACAATTAAACTAACCTATTCAATTTCCTGATGGTGTTAAAAAAAAAAAAAAAAAGACACAATAAAATATTATCTTTAAAATTTGCAGCTTATTCAAATAATTCATGGTACTGGATCTCTCAAAACAAGCCTACTTACAAACTGCTTCTTGGTAGTATATATGTGAATAAATAGATTATTTAAGCCATTAAGTCAATCCAAAAGGGGAAGAGAATAGAGATATGTTTTCTTGTTCAATGTATCTTACTCACAAATCTTCTTTATATTTAATAATAGCAATAATTGGAGGAAAAGGCCTTTTTTTAATTACTCTGATTTTCTGTATTAACTATAATGTGTTTGAAATGTGGAAGTCCTTGATTTTTCATTCTCCTCATGGCAGTAGTCACACTATTTTTTTAAAAAGTTGATTTCCTTGATCATATAATTATAATGATTCAAAGTTGCCACCAAAGTTTTTGAGTCAGAACACTTTGAATGAATTTAGGTTAACTGCAACAGACACTACCTCAACTACCTTTCACAGAGGCCACTGGGACTAAATAATCTCAGACTACAACAGCTTTGATCCTCAGTGCTCTTCAGCCTTTACTCATCAGACACACTCTAAAAATCCAAAGCATAAATTTCCACATCTATTGAACATCTGGTTAAGTGTTTTTTGCTAAGCAAATGCAATTTTTACTAGATGGAACTTATGCTGCTACTGCCCTAAGAAAGCAGGAGACTGCTCTTCATTGTCACGTGGCCAAAACACTTCCTTCAAGAAAAGCTCTATGAAACAGTTAGTGGCGTAATTTTGTTAGTTATTCAGTTTTCAACGTATGATAAATTCCTATAACAAGCAAACAAACAAAATAATTCAACAGTAATTAAAACTACATTAATTATATCTACCAGCAATATGGCCACCTCCAAATTTTTCCTCAAACAGTACTGGGTTTACAAATCACTGAATGGTTGAGGTTGGAAGGGACCTCTGGAGATAATCTGTTTCAAATTCCCTGCTCTAGCAGGGCCGCCAAGAGCCGGTTGGCCAGGACAACATCCAGTCAGCTACTGAGATCCAGAAAGAAATTAAAACATTTCTAGTTTCAGAGGTAGCAGAAGATCCCATTAAATGTGGGTGTTTCCAAGGACGTAAAGAAATCATAGAATAATATGATGTTTTTGTGGCATACTTTATATTGTCACACAAATATTAAATACTTAAAGTGCTATAGAAGTAGATAAGGAGTAAATCTGAGTCTAATAGGGTTAACCCTCTCTGCAAATTTAAAATTTAATTTAAGAGAAAGCCATCGCAAAAGATTCTAGGATATTTCTTATTTGCTAGGTTAACAAAAAAAAGATTGAAACCATAAATATATTTCCTAGATCAATCTAAGAACCTGAAATCACAAACACCAATTTTACTACTAGTGGTAGCCAAATCAGTTCTTCATGTAGAAATTTACAAGTTATTTACTTAAAACATCAGATTTTCCTGCATATGAAAATAATATTCTTGCCTTCAGTTGCTATGTGTATAGATACAAGCTGAATGGAAAATCAACCTGAAATCTATGGTGTACCACAGAGTTTAAGGAATTGTTTGGAGTTGTAATTCACAAAGCATTTGTAGGTAAGTCACTCTTGGACTGGCCAGTTACTGCTCTTCTCTTTGTTTCCCTATTTCAATACTTTTGGGATGCTCCCCTCTCTCCTTGCTGCCATCACCTTTACTCCAGCAAAACCATAATCGGTTCTAAGACCGATTATGTAATATTCAAGGTAAGATTTGATTCAAAATCATATCAGAATTACATACAGCTAAAATGAGCTATACCTGTGCATATTTAATTCAAAATGTTAGAATTTTAAATTGCTAATTAAAGACATTAGTGAAAGTCAATACAGCATTATTTTAATGACTTCAAGATAATCCCAGAGCAATCAATTTAGATCAGAATGAGTTTATTGTAAAGTGCCAAAGGTGGGGGAAAAAATGCTTCCTTAGCACTACAAAGTAACGATTTCTCAAATGAATAATGCCTGTTCAGAATTTAACCAGATAATTACTTCATTTGCATCTGCTAACGTGATAAGAGGAATGAAAAGACAGCTCAGAGGGAAATGACTTAAGTGTTAAAAGGTGACATGCAAAAGACAGTGTTACTCAAAGTTCTGGCTTACCAACTGAGTCCATTTTAAAAGAAACACATCTATTAACCCAAGCATCCTGGTGGGAAAGAGACAAAGCAGAACAAATATGTAATAGAAAAATACATTACATCACTCTGACATGCAGTTCGGAGTGACTGGAGGCTGACGTAATCAGATATATTTCCATTCTTTTTTGTATATAATGAATTTGAAGACTGATTAATAGAACACAAAACTGCTGAGATCTATTTCCATATCTACTACTGCAGTCTTGCAGAACAGAAATTGTGCTAGTCATGGTCACACCTGTAGAAATAATATTAATTTGAAGCAAGAAAAATAATTTCAGCCATTTGAAGTTGCCCTGGAATGACCTTGTGTTTTATCAAAGGTGAAGATTCCCTCTATTTTTCAGCTTTAGGCTATCACATTTAGTTATTAAAATGAAGATTAAGCACCTGCTTGTCTTTAAGTGAAACAACTAGAATTTTGAAATACATAAAATTACGTATGTGCTGTGATCACTTCCACTTCTAAAGCTTTCTAGCTGGTGGGGCATATCCTAAAGCACAGTACACTTCTGATGGTTTTATATGCTTTGTACTGGTGTTTTGTAGACTTGGGCTCCACCCCTGCATAGTATGTCAGGGAAATAAGATTTTTCTGAGGATTCAAGTTCTGGTGAATCCAAACCCCATTATTTTTATGACTAGAGACTTCCCTTGTTGCAATAACAACAAACAGAGTCA
Source organism: Platysteira castanea (assembly GCA_013397175.1). Lineage (NCBI taxonomy): Eukaryota > Metazoa > Chordata > Aves > Passeriformes > Platysteira > Platysteira castanea. The sequence continues at coordinate 54,435 of VYXC01001417.1, forward strand.
CACTTATGTTTGAATATGCAAAGAGAAAGTACATATGAGAACTTTGTAGGTTTCAGTTTGTTGTCCAGCTGTTAGGCATTATTCTGGCATATTTCATGTTCTAAAACTGGGGCAGATTTTTACACTTTAGGATACATGTAAATATTTTAACATTGCAAAATATTTCTCCTTTGCAGCTGAAATAATTTGCCATCCATGTTGGGTTGAGCAGTGTTAGTAACAGCTGAGGTGCTGACTCCTTTCTGAAACACGGCCCAGCATATTGAAATGAAAAGTTTTGGAACTGGTGCAGAAAAAAACCCCACAAAGCTCTTGAGGCTCCAAGTGAACAAATAGATGCTAGAGAAATTAATTCCACTTCTCACTCTCATCCCATCCCCAGCCTTCCTCCTATGTCTGCCATGATTAGTTAAGCAATATCATAATGATTAAGATAATTTTTTTACTTTTATGCTTCTTTTTGTTCTTCTCTTCCCCAAGCTCATACAATATTTTAGAAAAGGTACACTACTTCTGCTCTTCACATATTGCATTTCTTTTAATCCAAGATTCCATTCCATTCCTGTTAGTCAAATCATAACCATATTTTATCATTGCAATTATTATTATCATTGTCTCAGAACAAGACACCAGTTATTAAATGCTAAAAAAAACATTGATGTACTCATAAAGGCAAAGTATTTCTGTTTTGTTTTGTTGAGTTTCTTTTTCCTTTTTCAGACAGAGGATAGGATAGAATTAGATATATATATTTAAGTAAAATATTAATATTTTTGCTTTGAAGAAATCTCTCAACAGTGATAGGATATATTTCTAAATCTTTCAACCTCTTGATGAAAATCTATTTTCTCTCAGGTGTGTTTCTCAGAAGGTACTGGAGCTTTTGAGTTTCATTCACTGTGTAAAGAACTCTGAATAGTTACCTCTATATCCATTTAGATGCTAAAGAGATATTCATGGAGTGCATTAGTTAAAGTGACATTTTTGCCATCTGTTTTATTTCCGAGTTAAATCTGTAAGCAGTGTAAGCAAGAACATTATTCTGAACATGATGAGAAAAGATCTCTGTTTTACACATGATGTGCCTATCAGTCTTTAATGAGCCAAGATTAGAAGGCCTGAATGAATAGCATCTTGGAAGGCTGGTAAGGTCATTTCTGCCTCACTTGTGAGTGGTTTTTACATTACTATAGACCATTCAAACTAAGCATTCTATGCAGAGAATCAAGGAGGCACAAGAACCTTTTTTTTTTTTTTTTGAGGAGGAGGGGAGGTAATAACACTTAACTTTTTTCTACTAAAGTGGAAAAAAATAAAGATTCAAGAAGCTATTCTTAAGGTCAGAAAGTTTTTTTATGATTTTTTTTTTGCTTTCATTTTTTTTTGAAAAAGAGAAGGAAAATTCATTTAAAATTCGTTAGAGTCAATGATGAATTTCAAAGTGATGAAAAAAATCAAGGCACAAGAAATAATAATGTAAAAGATGGAAATAATAATGGAAAAGATGACTAACACGGTTGAAAGCTAGCCTGGTGGAGAGTCAGACTAATGTTGGTCTGTACTGATCAGAGAAGGGAAGCCAAAGGCATGGCATGTCCTATCAGAAAGTGACACCATCTGCACATAAAAAGGATATTTTGCAATGTTCCTTTCTGCAATATCCTTTTCTGTAATAATGGTTCAAATGTAACAATACCACCAAATATATGTATTTGCAATGTTTTTTTAAAGTGTTGTGATAAAGGGATGTTTCAGCATAGAGGAGGCATGGAAACAATCTAGGTTGTAGTACAAAAGCTGTTTGGTTTCTTTTTCCTAAAGCTGTTTGCTAGGGAAGCACAGTGTTGAAATTATCTTCTTCCTTAATTTAGATTTCACTTGAGCTCATTTATACAAGTTTACTAGTAAGTTGTAGACCTTACTCTTTATTTATTGATATGCAGTTCCACCTTAGACCCCCATTTAATATCTAAGCAAGATAGTAAGTGTGTGTTACATGTATTTGTGAGAGACTGAAACAGTTAATGGCTTATTTACATAAGAAAGCTCACAAACAGCCAAGATGTGATAATTGGTTTTCCCCGAGGCCCTTTTACTTTTGTGGTAGATACAGGACCGTCAAATCAACACTCAATGGATTTTTCCTCCTTCTTTTTAATTATTGATCTGTAGTGGACCAAATTTTCACTTTTCTCTTTATAAGAACCTATCAACAGATCAGATGGAGCTGTGTGGAACGACTGAAACTTTCAATTGCCACCAAATTGCCTGTATTAACAGTTTATTAATGCTTGTAATTTGTTTGTGTTTTCATTGCATATGGCTAGGGAGACCAAATATTAGTCAAACCATTTAGTTTGTTAGTTTGTCAAACCATTAGTAGTATTAGTTTGATTTTTGCCCAGGTTATTTTGTCTTTTTACTGTGAAAAAGATGATATGGAAAAAGCTTTTACTTTTATTGTATGGATGTATAATTTTGTCTCAACCAAATTTTGCCTGGGAGTGTAAACAAATCCACAATAACCCAGGAACTCCATGCCAAATTCACCAAACAAATTATGAGTGGGCCTGGTCTGCAAAACAAATCCTTTTCTCCACACATTCTCTTCAAAGGGCCTCCAAGGCCCACGTAGGAGAAGTGGTAGAAGAGGAAGTGGAGAAATTGGACTGTAAGAACCAGCAGCTGAAACTACCTACTGGAGAGACAATGTGCTGGAAAGTGAGGAGCCATAAGGATAAATTAGAAACTGCCCTTTTGAACTGTTCCCATATAATAAATTGAACCACAGGAGCAGCTGAATCCAAAGAAACCTGGCACATGTCAGAGCTGAGAATGTTTATCTGGAACATGGGTACCTGTTGGGGTTATTCCAGCTATGGCTGTCTAAACCAAGACGCCCGATGCAATGGATCCTATGAAAAAAATCCTATGAAAAATCAGAGATGGTGGTGTCCTACGGTATTCCCATCATTCATGACCCTGACCAAAAAAGGGTCTGGAATTCAAGTAAAAAGTCACAGGAACTTGTGACCTGTATGAGCGTTCACAAGTCAAATATTCAGCTCTGTGAGGAATGGTAGGGGCATGTTCAGCTGGGAAAATGTATTCCTGCTTGAATATATATGATAGGGCTGGACACTGGTGTACTACTGAGCTTCCTGCCATGTGTCCTAGGAGGGTTTTTACCTCACCACATAGTAAAAGATCCAGGGAAAGTAATGGACCCCAAGGACAACCCAAATAGACTGTGCATGGAGTCCAAGCCTTGTCTGAGACTCAAACTGATAAAAGTTAGATTTCCTTATGCTGATCATCTGTATGATTCAGGGTACAACAAAGCCATGGTTGAGAAACTTTACTTATATACTGAAAATATAATTACGTACAGAGGGACAACATTAACTGAAAAGCAGAGAGTGGACGACTGAAAAGCCAATTCTACCACCTTTGCCCTTTTCAGAATAAGTCTGAGTAAATATGTCTTTCAGCATACTCTAAATGTCAGTGGAGCTTAATATCCTGGACAAACCAGAAGGTAGCCTGCAAAGTGAAAATCTGCAATGGACTCATGGGGAAACTAGTAAGTAGCTTTTTTTACTTCTTTGTGAAAAGCACAAGAGCAGTTGTATTTTGAAATTTTGTTGGGTGTGTTTTGGGTTTTTTTTGTAGGGGGGGACTGATTTTTGGGGAGGGGGCTTTAGCGGAGGGACAGGGTTTGGTGTGAAATTATCATCTCTGGTTCAAAATCAGCAGCATCAAATGCACTTCATTATGTTTTCCTATAGGAGTTTTCCTCAAAATAAATATAGGGAAGAACCTGTGTATTGCAGATCATAAAACTGGTTTGATTGGGAAGTGTTTGTCCTAAATGAGAGTGAAGGTGATGTTGGCAAAATTTGCCACAGCTGACCGATAAATAATTACCTGGGAGAGAGGGCACAATATGATGTACCCTCATCATACATTTTAATTATGGCTTTTAATTGCCTTTTGAATCCCATAAAAATCAGTGGCCTACAACTCTTTAGCTGTTTTATTTCCTATCTGTACAACTGTGCCAGCATTTGTCTAGCTCCTGTGAAACAACAGAGGACACAGTGTCTTTTAGCAGGGGACGAAAAATTCAAAAATCTATATTAGCATATCTTGAATTTTGTCCTATTAAAAAACTCAGCTTGGCAAAAAAGTAACTTAAATTTATCACCTAAGATAAACACAATGAGGATGAGTTAAAAAAAAACCAAGAACAACTGAAAATATACAAGAATACACAATAATGCATATGCAGCTCTCCTAGTATTTATTTGTCAGTGATGGAAAAAAACAAAACAACAAAACACAAGCAACAAAACCACTACCCTTTACAGCTATAAAGAAAAGAAATTGAAGATCTTTATTATTTGATAGACCATTAAGTACTGTAAGTCCAATGGCCCCTAAAATTATTTCTGGTTATTTAAGGGATCTTTGATTTTAGAAAGCTCTAGGGAGTTAATTTTTTGATGTCAAAGATCCAAATTAAACTGTGACACTTCACTACAGGGTCCCACAGATCTACTATGGAATAATTCCTTCTTCATTATATGGATGAAATCCAGTAAGAATTTCTCTGTTTTCTTAAAAAAAATGCATATGTGTGTGTTTATATAAATTCATCTGCATGGTTTATAATAACTCTTCCAAAAGCTGATTGAAAATGTTCAGAGGGTTTGTCAACAATTCATTCAACAACTTAGAATTCAATTTATTAATTCTTCCATGAAATGTTATCACTGTTATCTGAAGCTTAGTTGCTGCCCTTTAGTATCTTGGTCTTAACACAGATCTTTAATTCTGACCCTCAGTGTTCCTCCTTTCCTCTGAAGTTACCAGCTGTGCTTCTTATCTGCATGTGTCAAATATTCAGCCTGCATTACTGGAATAGATGTTATTCATAAATGCAGTTGTTAACTGTGCTGATGAGGTCAAACTCTCTTCAAGGGGTCATTGAAACTGGAGGAAAGGAACAAATGAAATAACTGAAGGACAGGCTGGGAGACCTGGGGTTGTTAGGTCTTGAAAAGGGAAGGCTCTGGGGAGACCTTAGAGCATTTTTCCATACTTTAAAAGGGCCTAAAAGAAAGATAGAGAGGGGCTTTCTACAAGAGCATGCAGTGAAAGGGGTTGTGGCTTCAAACTGAAAAAGAGTATTTTAGCTCAGGTATTAGGAAGAAATTCTTTATTGTGAGGGTGGTGAGGCACTGGGACAGGCTGGCCAGAGAAACATCCTTGGAAGTGTTCAAAGCCAGGTTGAATAAGACTTTGAGCAACCTGTTCTAGGGAAAGGTATCCCCCCTGTGCCTGTGGCATGGGGATTAGAACTAGATGGTTTTTTAAACCCAAATCATCCCATGGTTCCATGATTCTCTGATACTAAACACTTTCGATAATTGTAGGCAACCCTGTGAAAATGTATTCATCTTTATGGAAAACAAACAAGCAAACAAACAACTCCCCCCCCCGAAAGTTAACATAAAAATGTCTTTTTCATGACCCATTTTTGAATTTACATTGAAATATTTGCAATTTACTTGAAAATCCTGTTGAATATGTGGAAGAAAAGAGGACTTTCTGTGCTTCAACAGGAAGTGCAAGGAAAAGGATTGCTTTCCAGAAGCTTTTGCAAGGTAGTTTGGTCTCCATGAAGTTCATTCTGATCCTGGATTGAGGAACTAAAGGAAGTTATGGAGTCAGGCAGAAGATTTACTGCAATATATAACTGCAGATCATTCCAGACTGGTCCATGGCCAGCTACCTTTTGATGGGCACTATTTGCATCTACTGAGCCCAAGCTACAGATAAAGTACTTCAGATTTCCAGCCTTTTTATCTTTCTTTGGATGCCTGATCTTTTTACTTGTCATATCTCCATTTAATCCACAAGTCAGCAGTGAGCAAACTAATAAAATACCTATCATTTGTTCATATCATCCGTTTGCCAATCCCAGTCCTCTTCCCTTCTTTCTAGGCTTGCAGTCACAGTGTAAGGCTTCTCATAAGCTGTTGCATTGAGAAATGAGATAGCTAATGTAAGTCTGGGTATTTTATACATATAAATATTTCCCCTTACATGGCACAATAGCATAAAATTTTTGGACAAAATTATAGACCTTTTATAGAATGATAAATTTTTTAGTTTTCTGTGGGGTGGGGGTGTGTGTGTGTCCCATTACTACTAAAAAAAATCCCAGCCAAAATTTCTGTAGTCAAATACCCATTCTATCTGAAAATGAGACATCTTTGGGAAAAAAAAGTAATGGAAAGAACTATTAAAAAAAAAAAATTAATACATTAAATGTAAAAAGCAAAACCCCGTTAATCTCTCTGGGATTATTTCTTTCCTTCTTCTATATAAATTGAAATTTTTGTCCAATATTTATCTCCCACAGTTTATCATGACACCAAGAAAAGATATGTACAAAATTATTCCCAATGCAAAATTGAAAGCACAATTAGAAATACGAATAAAGGAAGAATAGAAGGATAAAACTAAGTACCTATATAGTATTCCTATGAAGTACCACAAAATAATTTCCCAAACAAGATATTTTTGTTATTTTTTTTAGCCAAAATGTAAGCACGGCAATTTTCAATTTAGGGACAATTATCTTTCACTTCCAAGCTTTTATTGTAAAAATGTAATTTTTCTCTGAATAAAACATGAAAAACAACCAAGAAATGGTAAAAAGTACACTGTCTGCTGATTCTTGGTCTCTTGAACCAACCACTAGTACCTGAAAACCTGGTGCAATAATGTCCATGGTGAAATTCCCTTTTGCACAGTAGAGAACAGTCATGTACAGTTTTCCCTTAAAATGTAGGGCAAGGTCCTAGCTGCTTGTCCTTTTTTCCCCTCAGTTTCTGGTGCATAAATGTTCATATCCATGTCCTGTAGATATAAATACAGATTTCTTATATGGATTATCTACATCTTGTACAAATATTAAGTAACTTTTCTTATGACAAAAGTGTGTTCTGCTTTATGTATGCTGAGTCAAAACTATACCTATGGGCAGATTAACAGTAGCAAAGATTTGTTGCTGGGATCTACAAGAATGCAAGCTGGTCTAGAGGGTGAGCAGTATCTACAGCGATAATCCAGTAATAGAATGGTAAAAACTTTTTGCATTTTTAAAAGCTCAAGTTTCAGCTCTTGTCTTGCAGAGAAAACCTATCACTCAAATATTTCCTGACCTCCACTATATGCAAAGGTGAAAACAAATCTATAACCATAGCCAAAACCCTTATGTTTATTCATAACTAAACTACTCACAGAACGCTCATTAAATGCAGCCATTACATATTAGGTTGTGATCCCTGGCTCCAGGTTGCAGAGTACATTTTACCTTCCACCCCCTTATTTTAATTAAACTTAGGAAAAAGATCATAATTTTGTTTAATGCGCCTAAAGTTGAGTAACTGAGGGCATTTCTGAGGCTTGTCAGCACTGAAGAACATACAGTTTTGTCAACTACTGACCGCTAGTATGTCACAAGGAAACCAACTAGTTTGTGGTTTGAGTCACTAGTTGAGTCACTAGCCCCTGCAAACCACAACTTTCTGTCCCAAAAGTGTCTGAGACATTCTGTAAGCAAAGTGGTCTTAAACCCAGTCATGGATGTATTTACACAAAGTCACATTGACTGTCACTACAGAGAACACAGGAACAGCCTCAAAGACCAGCTTGCATTTATATTTGCTGCCTGCACATTTAATTTATCTCCTCTCCTATTTGTGAATGCCTTCTTCCGCAATGCACCTTGGATCATGTACAAGCAGATGTTAATTAGAGGGGCTCTTGTCTCTGCTGTCTATTCTATCTATTCTATCTGGCCTTGCAAAGAGGGGCAACTGGGAAAGGTCCATATCCTTCCCACTAGCACCACGATAGATCATCTGCTAGCAGAGCAGATGGGATTTGTAGATGGCCTGAGTTAAGCTTTAGGCTGGCAGCCTGCAGAGGAGACACAGAGCCACAAGACATGCCAGATCACGAGCACAGTCCCAGGTTTGCTTTGTCAGAGAGCACAACAGTGATTAACCTCAGCGGTGTTTTACCTACAAGGATCAAGACCACAGCTGGTAACACACAAGATATGGAATTAATGCAGAAACAACACACTGAAGCTGTATACCTAGACAGGTTTTCTGGCTACGGACATTAAAATTAAATCATTACTTGAAGGAAGAAAATTGAATGTTAGCAATATTACTTGGCTTGACTAGAGAGATGCCTTGCAAGAGCCTTTATGGAGTCTTGTCATTCCATACAACAAAGAGTTGTGTTTTGCACACTTGAAGCTCAACTTTTAGGTTTCAACTTTTTTTGAGTGGGTAGCATTTTGAAGCAAGAAAAAAAAAAAGCAGGAGAGGCTGATTTTTCGTTTGCTGGTTTGTTTTTAACATGATTGTCAAAATATTCAGAACAGTGTAAAAGTGTTCCCTAAATCACGCATCCACAGGATGGTTCCTACTCAAAAGCAGGTCATAACTACTCATAAGTGTTTATGCAGTAAAATGTATAATGATCTATCATTCTGCTCTTTTATTCATTTGTTCTAAAAAATAAATTGACCTTCCTAGGATGAAAGTCAGCCAGTTATTTGGTTGGTTGGTTGGTTGGTTGGTTATTTGGTTGGTTTTGGTTTTCTTTAGATGCGCTTATGAAATTAAGAAATTCAACAGAGCTTACATAGGATATACAGGAATCTATTAGATACTAATGAGATACAATAAAATGAAAACCTAGTGTTTTTGTTATGTGTGGTTTTCACACATGTTCACACAGGTACTTATAATTTTAAAAATATTTATAGGTCTTAATTAAGTAAACAAACACACAATGATTGTGTTAGTTTATCCCTAATATTTGTGATAATTAGGAAAATATATAGGAAAAAAGTTATTAGAGTAGTGGAGTGTATTCATGACAGATATGAATTTAAAAAAAAAAGATTTATTGAGGAGCCTTGATGTCCTTAGAAAGTGATTATCTGATGTTAATGGATACAGTGGAAAGTGTTCTAGAATAAGAAAATACAAATATTTTTACTCTTCGAATGTTTTCTCTGACTTCTACATATGGAATATTGCTTTTCTAACACTGTATTCTCTGGTGCATTAAGCAGTTCGCTATTTGCAAGTAATTTCCAATTTCTCTGTTCCGGGGAGTGGCACAGATACACCAAAAAAACTAAATGTTTCATTTTGCTTGTTTCTTAATTTTGTCTCTGTGCTTTTTTCCCCATTGCATTTCTTGTTCAACTCTTCCCACAAATACAAAATCACAAGAGAGGTTTTCTTTTTACATGTTACGTGTTTGTTTAGTCATTATTTATTCTAGCTAAACTTGTTTCTTCTTAGTATGCACCAGCTAGGGCTGATTTTATTTTTTAATGCTTATCTGTATGCTGTCCTTCTGATAGCTATATTTCTCTGGCTTCATTACCACACTGAAAGATCAAAAGCAAAATTTTATATGCAAGGAGTGTGATACAGAAACATGTTTATCGCACCTCAGGATCACGTCTACCTACTAAAACAGAAAGAGACTGGATCCAAATCTACTCTTTCAACCTGTTCACATGCCACCATTCAGACAAGAAAAAAGAACTATTTTCCTTTCTTAATTCTGAAAACTCACTTTTTTTTCCTGGTGTTTATGAAAAATGAACCTACATTTAGAAGAACAATCCATCATAAACCCAAAATATGAGTCCTGAGTTGTAATGGACAGCATAGAGCCCATCCAAGCATATTGAAGTTTGCATATTTCCATATCCATGGCTTACATTTTTCCACATTAAGCTGCATCTGCAGTTCTACCACTGAGGCTATGCAACTGGCCTTCACCTTTAGCACTCTGTAGTATCTGCTAGTACCAACGAGCTTCGTCATCTGTCTATTTCCTTGATATTGAGCCAAGAACCTCCAGGGCATATTCCTGTCGTCTTAGCTTAAAAAAAAAAAATCATTTATTTCAGTGCTTTGTTTCTTATCTTTTAATAAGTTATTTATCCATGTGGAGACTGGCTCTCTTATCTCATGGCAGCTTAGTTTCTTTAAGAGCCTTTGCTGAGGGATTGTGTTGATTGTCTTTGGAAATCAAAGGATGTAATATCAACCTTTGTGCACAGGCTCATTGCTTCCTTCGAAGAACTCCCATAGATTTGTGAGTTCTGTCTCTAAAGAAGACACTAGTTCTATTTTTTACACTAACTCTTACCAATTTTCCCAGAAGAAATGAAGGTGAGCATCATTGTTCTGTGATATGCAAGTGGAAGATGCTGGGGTCTGCCATGGAATGCCTTCAAAAATTGGTGACATATTTACTATCTTCAAGAGGCTGGAAACCACAATCAGTAACTCACTTGCCACTAATTTCAGTGCCCTCAGGTCTGATAGGAGAACATTTGTTGGTCCTTATGTACTAATATTTAACAAGACAGGTACTCAAGAGTCAATCACTCGTACACATTTCTTAGGCCATTTCACAGACAGATTGAGTGGAGATGCAAGTGGCAGAAGCTTAGAGGATAACCATACGCCATTCAGCACAGTTTCTGGGAACTTTTGAAAAAATCAAACTCATACCAGCTTTAATTGTATTTGCAAGGTTGATATATAAATGTAACTGGTTTGTATAGTAGGCTTCTATGGGGCATTTTACCTACATGGGCGTAACAGGCTGAATTAAATTAGCATCATATACTATCAGTGGAAACCTTATTCATAATTTTAAAAGTAATTTAATGCTAGATATCAGCGGTAATTTTAATGAGAAACAAGGATAATGTTAATAGAGTTCCACGGGAATCTATTCCTGGCCTCATGTTATTTTTATCTACACTTTAAGTAAAAATTTGTAGAATAATAATAATTTTTTAATACTGCCAAAATGTGACCTCAAATATCTAGGAAGAAAACCTCACTCCAGTTAGTAGAGGTGAAAAACAGTGTCACACAGAACTGATGAAAAGACTTTCAAAACTAGCTGAGAGTGTTACACTTCAGGTTAACAGGTGAACACAATGTCCAAATAGTCACATCTCAAAGTGGAGGAGCTACTTCCTGTGAAAATGTCTGTGAGAAACCCAGCAATTTACTGATTAAATTATTTCAGGTTTGACATCAATCATAAAAAACGGCCTGGATAACTGGAATTTATTAAAAAATGCCAGACATATAAAAGAGTAACAAGAGAGACAGAAAAATTGCCTTCTAGTGAAAAACCTGGGAAATTCTACTTTCATAGTTTACCCATGAGAAGGGTAAGAGGTTTTTTTATCTTAACCTTAAAGTACCAACCCAGGGAACTTATTTCTGAAAGCAGGTGACTCTTTAATTTGGATGCAGGAATAGAAAATATAATGAAGCACAATTGCTGGAGGCTGAACCTAGTCAGACTAGGGGAAAAAAAAGTACATATTTTCATAAGAACAAATAATTAATTAATTTTCCATGATTTGAAGGTACTGGATCAGATCAAATGTCTCTCCATAGCTTAAAATCTATGAAATTCAGACAATTTATACTGTCTTATGCAGAGGTTCATATGGCCCATTTAATTTTGAAATTTATATATTTCCAGATACACTGTGTACTTGAAAAACAAATTACAATGTATGGAAACATAAGCCTTAAAGTCATCAATTATACAATTTTAGCAATTCTTTTAATATTTTTTTTTTGCATTTTCTTTTCCTGCTTTCATACTAGAAAAAAAAATTAAATTAAATCAGTACTGCTTCACTGGAATGTAATTAAGGAAATAAGTAAAATGTATATTCTGAATAGATAGAATAGCATGTGTTAAAGTTCAGATAAAATGCTTAACATAAGCAAAACCTAGTCCTATTTTCATTGTTTGTCTGCTCTACGATTATTTCTGTCTATATTATGCTATTGCCAAATGATCCAAACAGGAGCAAAGTAACATTGTTCTAGGTCACAGAAGAGCTTAAAATTAACCTGTAGAGAATATAAAGCATTAAAACATGGCTGTTTTTTATTTGTCTACATTCTTAGCATTGGTTAATGGTTCTTAGGAGTCCTGCCTCAGAAAGAAAAAGTTTTCAGACATTGAAATATTTAAGGAAGTTGCAGGAGATGAAGAAGGTTATTTGTAGCAGGAATTTTAATGGAAAAGTTCATATTAAGTGCATTATAGTGCATATTACTTTGTCCAGGGATGCCCAGTTCAAGAATTTTAATTTTTTTTTTGCTATACCATGAATTTTTATGCTAATTATAAACCTCCCCAACAAGTTACACGGAAATTACAGGGACAGAGACAACCAATAAATATTTGTAATAAATCAGTGGTCGTTCCAGACTACATCAGTGTAAAAGGCTATTTAAAATGCAAGCTGCACTGCCCTGTGTTGTGTGTGTGTATGTGTCCCAAGACTGGATCAGCTGGCAAAACTGTACAGAACAAGGAGAGGCTTTAATGCTGATACCTGTTAGATACCATGGTATAAAGAGGTCCAAAACTCTAAAGCTGTTGTTATGCTCTTCCTGAAGCGTGCTCTGACAATGCCATTCATGATAAGGAGATGTCACAGCACCTGTTCAGGAAAAGCACCAGGGAAACCCACATACTGGCAACACAGACCAATAAATAGCAGCTTTCCACTTAATAATATCCTCAAGCTGACATGATGCCTTTTAAAGAAAATCTTGCATCTTCTTATTTTCCATAGTCTAAAGAAAGTGGCCTTTCACATCCATAAGTAGTGTTTTAACTTTATGGAGAAAACACTTATAGTAAAAAATCTGCCAACAAGAAGCATCAACTTTGAAAATGAGAAAGGAGCACTTTACTGCAACCCCATTCCTAAAGAGCAGGAAACACTGGGGAAAACAGAATTAGCAATGCCATTAGCAATACCATAGCGTGCCTCAATCTTTTTTCTTTTGTTGAAGTTTTTATTTTAGAAAGTTAAGCTTTTCTGTTGATTTTTTTTAAAAACAGATTTGAATATTTCCACTTGTGCAGATATAGAAGGTAATTATGCAAATACATTCAGTGAAAACTGGGGGGTGTGGGAAGTGGCCTCAGCAGTGAAGAAGAGCAACAAAGGATAAGATATAAAGAAAAAAATAAGAAAAGTTAAAGATCAAGAAGAGTTTGTTGTGAAAGGCCATGAAAATAGAAATTTGAAGAATCTTGAAATACACCATTTATTATATAAACACTCTGGTCACCAGCACAAAAATGGCAGATGTTTTGTGCTTTTGATCTGATACTCTTTAAACTATGGTATCCTTTGGAGTTGGAATAAAAAGCAACAGGTAGTGGAAAACAAGCTCTCTTGAATTAAAACAGATCCTTGAAAAAAGCATAAATGAAGAGTGTTATCTCACTCTTTTATCAGTCTGTGCTACAGTTTCCATCTTCACAAGCTCCAAAAATTGTGCTCCTTTTTGTAGTTTTATTACTTGGAAAGTTGATAAGGAAACAGCTGTAAGGTTTATACCCAAAATGATAACTATGAATTTATATCTTTCTCTCTTTAATCTGATAGTCTTCTTTCTGTCAGTTGTGCTACAGGATCTTTTCCTAAGAACAGTACCAGTGTAATTTTGGGTTTTCACCAGGTGTCATGGCCTGTAACTACTGAAGGCATTGACTGGAATTACTTGCTGCAGTGTACTTTAGTGCTGGGAAAAAGGAGAACCTGTAAAGGTTCCTACATTTGAATACACGCAGTACCCTTCACATGTCGCATTCTGGCATAAAATGTTAGCCAACCAAAAGATGCACTTAACATTTACTTCGATACTGGTGATCAGATTTGCAGTTCTGTATACACTGGGCAGATTTTGTGTTACAGTACACTTGAATGTATATTTAGATTCTGCTAAAATTAAACATTCATATCAACAGTAAACTCAGTGGCTATATATGATCTACCATGTATTCCAAACCAAACAGAAATTAAATTAAAATATAAGACAACTTGAGTATTCAATGTCTTTATGATACAGGCTTATCTGCATTAGCTTTGGAGGCATCCCACAGACCTGATTTAAATTAAACACCAGGCTTTAACATAACACAACGTAGGCAAGACAAATCTTGACCTCTATTGCACTATTTGTAAAACATTATAATACTTCTCTAAGTCACAGGCTCAAAGCAGTAAGACTAATTTAGACCTTGGTGCTCAAACATTAAGCCAACAGAAGAAGCCAGAAATGTTTGAATATAAATTTACAATGTAAAAAAAAAAAAAAAAAATCTTTCTATCTTTCTTTTCAGAAAGAAATATCTTTAATACATGTCTTGTCCGGTTCCAAGAAAGATTTCAGTATTAAATGACAGCTATGTTTAGCATACCTTTCAAGATTTGGACCCTATTTCTGTATTTTTCTAACTAAGACTATCCTTGCTAAAATTCAACTCAGGCATGTGTTTGCACACAGAGTTCACAAAAATAAATAGGAATAAAAATGGGTATTCTAATTGTTCCCTCACCATGTGGGGTTAGGACTAGATAGTAAAATTTCCTGTGCAATATAAAGTACAGCAAGTGTAGGCAACACAGACAACTGCAATAGTAATTTAAACAAAGTCTAAAGTTCTCTAAACAACTACAGAATGAACATATTAACAACTGCCTCAAGTGAGAGAAACATTGAGTTCTGGGAATGCCGAGAGACTGGCACTATACATTATGTTTGAAAATTACTAAGGGAAGGTTTAGAAGTTAACAAATGAACTCATTTTAAGGGAAATTGGAGCCTATTTATTTCCCTTCAAATGTAGTAATTTAATGGTTTTATAGGGTTCTTGCATGTATGAGATAGAGAAAGAGGAGGAAAATGTGACCCTTTCAGGGGAGTACGACTTGAAAGATGACAGAGAGGTTTATACATCAGCTGCAGCTTACCCTCCAAACAAATTTATATAACTGTAAACAAAGAGTTCCACTTATCTAGTTAGGAAGAAAAAAATGCATGTAAGAAAATGTTAATTAGTAGATATAATATAATTTGGGTTTAATCAAAAATACAACATCTAAATCAATCTTTTATATATTGGTAGGAGGTCTGCCTCTTTTATTTCTGGGTAACAACATCATTATTTTTGTCGAAGAAGGCTCTCATCAATGTGTGCATCTAACCATTTCCTGTTTTTCTGACTTTTTGTTTGTATTTCTTAGGGAAACAAATAGAAAATAAAATCAGTACAAAATTAGAGATTTGATTTTGGAAATTAATGTATATTATGCAAATTAATAGAAAATAATTAGGTCGGAATTTAATTTACTTTTCATAGTGAAAATAGGCCTAATTAATGGGAAGACTTCCGAGAAATTATTAGCTTTTATACCAAGCCAGTAATTCTTTTCTTATATGACTGACATTGCAGAAGTAGCCAAAAGCTTTCTTCAACTGAAATGGTAGAAGTAAGAGTCTGTGTACACATCCAAGGAATTAAAAAAACCCTACTGCCACCAAAATAAAGTGACTTGAATCACCCTTTACTCACCTAAAACTTACATCAAGCCCCCTAGAACCTGATCAGCTATTTATGTGAAAAAAGACTTAGGAGGAGACTGTTCTAGCTGTCTTAATAAAATCCTGTGTTGTGTTTGCTAAAATATTGTTTGGATATCAGGATTAAGTCAGGTTTTGGGTTGTTTTTTTCCGATTTTCCATGCAGAGCAGAAGGGATTTGGATGTCTGGAAAAACTTCCAAGTGATACCAAACACACTTATGTCCTGTAGCAGTTTTGACTGAAAGAGAGTTAATTTTCTTCATAGCAGCCCTAAATGTCAGGTTTGGGATCAAAACACTGTTGATAACATACCGTGTTTTAGCTATTGCTGAGCAGTGCTTGCACAGCATCAAGGCTTCCTCTGTTTCCCACTCTTCCCCTGACAGTGAGTAGGTTAGGGAAGATAAGAGGCTGAGAGGGAACTCAGCTGGGACAGTTGAAGCAAATTAACCAATGAATTAGTCCAGTAATAAGACCAGAGCTGGCGTTTACTAGGGGTTAACAGTGCTCAGTGACTGGCTGGGTTTCCATCAGCCGCTTGTGCATGATTGCTTTTCATCACTTGGTTTTCTTTCTTTTGCTCCGGTTTGTCTTTTTAAATAATAATAATAATAATAATAATAATAATAATAATAATAATAATAATAATAATAGTAATAACAACTGCAACAACAATAGTCTATAACAGTGGAAGTACTTATTTAAATATCATCAAGTGAGACAATGAGGAAATATCATAAAGATATTGGGATATTGGACTCATAAAATCTTTTTTCTTACTCCCTTTGTGGGGAAGATGCAGATGCACAGTATATTAGAAGATGAAGTTGATCTTCATTGAACTCCTTGAACACTTCTAGAATACTACTACAGTTATTGTACGGAAAAAAAGAAGAGGAAAAAGATGCATATCTAATTTGCTGAATTTACGTACAACTGTCACTAAACCATCAGACAATGGATCAAAATTACACACATTAGAGCAGTTACTTTATTTCCATTGCAGCACAAGCAATTTAAATATGTATCTGGTAAAACTAGGAAATAGGTGCATTTTATAATGACTGATACCAGCAGCTGTTAGACAGACTAGGACTGGATGCAGCATTCTCCTCTGGATCTGTAACCATTTGTTATAATTTTCTTATGGACATCCAGCAAGAAAGACCTGATACTGTCTCTGAAATAATTTCAGTGAACACATACATCATCAGCTGCTTAGCCGTGTCCTGGCTAGTGACCCTGTACATGAACTAGCAGTAGGGCATGGCAGATCCCTGTTGTGCCTATACCTGACAGCTCTAAATAGGAAATCTGCCAGGCATATCAAGTTAGCCAGTGATTGCTTGCAAGCAAGTGATTAAATTGCAGATTATTTTTATTTAGCGAGAGGAAGAATAATGAGTCAAAAGTGTTTCTGAGGGCTGAGAGAAGTGCAAGCAGGCATATTGTGCTTGATGTAATATGAAGTCACAGGAGCATGATTTAAAGGCAGAATGGGCTGGAATAATTAAACTCCATTTAGAAAAAATAGTTTGCTGCTGAAGATTTGAAGGAATTCTCAGCTGCCAAAAGGAAGCTTGTCCTGTTCATGCTTTATCTGCCTGTTTCAAAATGTATCCTCTCTGCTTCTTAGTCTCAAAACACAGATATTCGCTGTTCATGCTCTCAAATGCTGACTTTACAGTGATATATGGTAATGGCTAATCTTGAATTCTAACTTTTTGAAGTAAAACCAAGAAGTTATTACTTTAAGGAAAGATTTTTTTCCCTTCAGTTTTGTAATGAGAGGTGGGGGAGGGAGTTTGAAGAAGTTTATTAAGTTAATATGTAGAGCTAGACAAAAATGTTGATCAAATAAGATTATTTTCTAATGGAAATTACTTTCTGTTTCATTACATCTCTCTTCATGAATATGTTCAGATAGGAAGCTTGATGAAACAGTGAACTCCTATCTAGCATTTTTATGAAATGTCATTAAAAAACCAGAAAACATAACTAGTCAGCAAATAAATAGCAAAGATCAAATCACTACAAATCAGAACAAATCAGTTACTTGGCTTTCTAATGACAATATCTCAGCAATGTCAGTGATGTGCATGTGTGATGCTCAGAGAATGAATGTGACATATTTTTGCAGCGTTTTTCCAGTCCCACCATACAAACCTCTCAGTCGTGGTACCTACTTACTGCTTATGACCTAGATTCCTATTGCATGAAGATCTATGAGGTCAACCATATTTTTCTCATCTCAAGGATCTTTTAAAAAACTATTTAATGGCATGAAAATCAGCAGGTATCCCACAGTCACAATGAAACAGTGATGTACATCAGCTGACCAGAAAGATAAAAGCGTACTTGAAATTAAAAAAAAAATAAAAAAGGAGTTACTTTATCTTCCAGTGCAAATTTTAAAATAGACAATGTGAGAAAAAAAGGCACTTGTTTGCAACCTTTTCCTGGGTTCTGAAGTATTAAGGATTATAAAAAGTATTGTAATATATCCCATGCTGTGAATTATTTATCAGTTTGTAGAAATATATTGTACTGACTATGGACTGGAAATATTTGAATACTCTATGTAGCATACATAATATATATTATACACACACGCATGCACTCTCTCTTTTCTTCTCCCAGAAGGAATTTGACTTCAATTCCTTTATGATAAAACTAAAATGGATTTCACTGTTTTTCCAATGGTAACTGTTTTGAAATGATCACATGGAATTATTCTATTGGCAGGAAAAATGCCCAAAGTAGTTTGCTCTCTCTCTGCAGTCAATAACACCACACACTGCACACAAGAAGGTACACAATGCATTTGTGGGCATATTTGTTTCCAAATAAAGACATAATTTGTAATTCAACTAAAGGACTTACGGGAATTTGAGTATAATCAAATACGACAGAACAAATATAAAAGCGAATATGTTGGCAACAATCCCTGTTAGTGGGTGACTACAAGATTGACTTTCATTTTAAAACACCTCCTTACTCATTCCTGTATAGGTCCTACTGTTATAGTTTCGCGGAATGAAGTTATTTTAAAATTTCATTCAAAGCTGTTGAGAGTGGTCTACATAAAAGTCTGTCTTGCTTTTACCATTTATTTGCACATGCTGCATTGTGAGTATGGGAATAATCCCCAAGACATTAGTGAGTCTGAAACCTCATGTTGAGCTGGCTAGCTGTACTGCACTTTTCTTTTTCTTTCCTTTCTACACACAAGCACTTTTGCTAGTTGGGAATGGTGCAGATGTATGTGATGATGTTGTTATTAACATTATTTCAAATGACACATGATTATCCAGTAGACATGCTCAAGATATAAGATATTCCTTTCCTGGCACTACCTTATTTTATTACGTTTTTTTCTAGCAACATTTTTCGGTGCATCACACCCATACAAATATTTCTTCTTCTTCTACCACCTGCTGAAAGAAATCTACTCCGTCTTCCTAGCTATACCACATTTTTACTGTCTCCTAGGAAGACATGTTTATATCTGAAATATGTGGAAAATAGTCATGGCAAAACTCTCGTTTTCTCTCACGGATGTCAAACCAGTAGTGAAAATACAAACTGAGAATTAGTGTTGGAAAAACCCCAGACTCTTCACACACTGATATTTTTTATATTTCCAGAGAAAACTTTCTAGAGTGTTCATTTTCCCAGAGAATAAGCATTTGGGGAGGAAAAAAACCCAAACAAACAGAAAACAAAACAAAATAAAACAACAAAAAACCAAAAAACCAACCAACCTACCAACCAATCCAACAAAAAAAAAAAGCTCAAAAACCAAAACCACACAACATTTTGTTACATCTGATGTGTTAGATTTTCTTGAACTGAAATGCAGTCTGTTATAGCTAGATACAGAGAAACATAAGGTGTGTTTCAAATATGCAGTAACAGTACTTGGGCTGCCATGTTCCCAGAAAAATCTGTTAAGTAGAAATAAATGTTTGGAAATATATATAGGTTCTGATGGGTAAAAGACACAAAAAACCCCCACCATATACACAAGTCCAGCAGCAGAACAGGCTGCCCAGAGTGACTGTGCAGTCTCCATCCTTGAAGGTGTATAAGACCCAACTAGATAAAACCCTCACCGATCTGGACTGGATAAAATGTTGACACAGCACTGAGCAGGAGAGAAAGAGACAGCCTCACAAAATCCCTTCTCAACCTGAATAAGTCTGTGTTTTCTGACACAGAAAACTAAAAGAGACAAAAATGTTTCCAACAGTATATATAGGCTTGCCTTTCTTTTACTCAGGAATGGAGGTTATAATTTAAATGTTCAGCCTATGTTATGGGATGTTCTCTTCTAGTATCCATAAGTCAATAATCTAGACAATTACAAAGAAAAACTTATTAACTGTACTTCTTCTAACACATTTTTTCCTGAAATGTTTGTACGATATAAATTTAAATCTCTTATCTACATATATGTAATATGATTACATACATGTACAATAACTACATGTATTATTGTACATACTTAATATGTTATCTTCTTGCATATATGCAAAATATGTGTGGTAGTTAAACTTAATATAAACCTAATATGCCTTAAAAATGCATTGTAATAAACTGATGCTTGATAACATCACATTTTCTAAACCCAGATTATACATCCTTGTGAATAGAATAAGCTGTTTTAGAAAAAACACTGTAACTCTTAACTCTAGCTCTGATCTTACAGCAGTGCCAGCTTTCCAGAGTTCTCTTCAAGTCTTTCCTGCCTCAGCACCAGCACACACACATACAAATTTAGGCTTGATGTTTATTTTTTTTCCTGCACAGTGCAGGAAGAAACATTAAAGTCACTCATGCTCTGAAAAGTGTAACAGGATGGATGCAAGAGGAGATGGAGATCATGCAGATAAGTTAGAGCATGAATAATAAAGTAGAACCTGTTTGAACAGCTAAAAAAGACCTTATTAATTTGACTTGAGATTAATGTTTGGAAAGAGCTAACTGTGTCAGGAGCAGGATCCAACACAAGACTTGATCTTTTATACATCATTACAAAGAACTTCAGAGGCGTTAGGGACCCCTCCAGGTGAGAGCACCTACTGACCATACAGAACTTCTACCTATAGAAGTTACATTTTAGGTCATGTATAGAGTTTCATTATTATCTACTCAGAAAGCAGGCAGGAATTTTCAATACATTAGTTTAATTCCAGTCTGAAGAACCTCAGACACAGCCAAACTATCTACTTCATATATAGTTGATATTTTTAAGTTGTTTTTCCATCTAGTTTTTTAATTTCCTCCATTTTGTAGTGTAAAGCCTACTCACATTCCTATGCTTTCTCTCACAGACCCTCATAAAAGGCTCCTGTAGATTCAACTGACTATGATTCTGCACTTAAATGAGAGGTGTATGAGCTTTATCTCTTTAAAAGGGTGATTCAGACTAACGGAGTTGATGTTTTCATATGAAGACCACCAAAATGGAAAGTTAGTGTGGCTAACTACAGAATGAGCTCACTGTGCAGTGCAGTCATGAGAATGACAATACTGGCTTGTATTTTATCTGACACTGCAGATACAGTTGTACCATTGAGTAAGGAACCAGCAGGATGTTTAAAATACTTTGTAATAAAAAAAAAGGTGACAGGAATTGATATTTACAAGGTTGAAGAGAAGAATAGGTACACTTAAAAGAGGAAGAATTTTGTACCATTGCATATTAGTATCTGGACAAATGACACGGAACAACAATGCCATTATAAGTTTTCAGATCTATAGTAAAGAATGCTAAGAACAAATAAGTCTTACAAAGCTTGAAGAGAATATGTCTTGGTAACACAGCCTCAGCTGATCTTATGTATGCAGGTAAATCTAAAATCACTTTTGAAAACTAAGAATGGAAATGACACTCACCAGCTAGGCTAGCCTGTATTTCGGAAAGCAGAAAGTATGAAAAGTCCTTTGGAAAAATGACATATGTTTATATGTCAAGGTGAAATGCTGGTGCAGCATAATGCTAAGGTAGTAAAGAATGCTGTGAAAACATGGAGATGTATAGAGGAGGAAATACTCGATGAAAATGAGAACTAGGCTTTTCACAAAGGTCATAGAACTCCAGCATCTTTTCCACATTTTATGTCTGTTGAGAATGTTTTGGCTGCATGTGTGTCATAGAGCTCCTTTTCTGTCCTTATGGCACTCCAGGAAAGAGTGTCTCAGAAAATTCTCTTTTTGACCACCTGTGCCAAACCAGCAGAAGCTACTATGCTTGGCACATAGCATCCTTGTACCACAAGTATCTTTAAAAACAGCTGATTTAAGTGATACAGAAAGTGCATATTGGATACTAGCTTTAAATTCAAAGAGGGGACACAACACTACCTTCTGTATATGCAGCACAACCCAGCATCCCAGCTGCATGGTTTTTTACCTTTATGTTCTATAACTCAGCTATAGCTAGGTTTCCTTCTCTCCATTTCAGAAACGAGACTAATGGCTGCAGACCTTGGGTCTCCTGCTCACTCCGTGATGCATTCACATTGTGCTGACAGCACATCATCTTTCCTAACCAAACTTTATAACACTTAAGTCCTCTTTGATTCTAGACTGAGCTTTTGACCTAATTAGCCAGATGTAAAATATGCCAAGCTGTATATAACTATTTTCCATTTTAAGGGCATAAACACTCTTGACTAGTTCACAGATGTTTGCTCCACACATCATGTCTTTCTATTGTTTGTTCATTATCTCTGAACGACCACCTTCAGTTTAACTCCTGTTGCAGTCCAGTTCTGGCCTGCACCTTCCCTGAAGACAGCTTTGGCCCGTAGAAAGAATCAGGAACAATATTGTTGGTAGATATTCATGGATGTTTTATTTCTCTGACCGCATGGCAGCCAGGAGAGACAGAGATTGGCCACATGGCAGCCAGGTCAGGCACTGACTCTGCCCCGAAGACCCAGGGATCATGGGACAACCACAGTTTTTGGGGCGGGGAAAACACCTATAACCAATAAGGAACAGGATAACATCAGGGAGCTTGGAAACCCCGTAGACCATGCTTCAGCTTCCATGCCCATCCCCGGGGGGGGGCACCTCCACATCTCACCCTTTTGTTTTAAGTAAGAAGGTTTCTCTTAAGGGTTAAAGCACACCATTTGAAACAACTGCATATACACACAATAACAAAAACCATTTCAAAAGAATGCAAGCCACCCCTTCGAGTCCTCAACGTCCAAAAAGAACTCAGGAGAGAGATGGAGGCCTTCTGAGCACAGGGTGAAGAAACTGAGGCAGGAGAGGGTTTCTTTCATTTACACCTGTTGGAACTTTAAAACCAAGA
>VYXC01001419.1:0-67507 GCA_013397175.1 Platysteira castanea
AGGGGTCATCCTCGAGTTTCCATGTGTCCTTACTGCTGTAGACTCCAGGGCGGACTGTTCTTCCTGGCTGCACTGTGGAACATATTTTTTATATTTTGTATTGTCCTGATTGCTACTGCATGAGCAATCTCCTGTTTAATTTGTTAAAAATCTTGTTGTTGTTCAGGACCCTGCTTGAAATAGTTCTTCTTCGGGATTCCATGATAGAGAGGTTTTACAATCTGTGTAATCTGGAATATGCATCCTTCAAAAACGCACAGTGCCTAGGAAAACCTGTGTTTCCCTCTTGCTGGTTGGTGGAGACAGCAGCTATTCCACTGACCATGTTCACTGAAATCTGATGGCATCCATCTTGCCATTTTACTCCAAAAAACTGAATTTTCTGGGCAGATCCCTTGACCTTACTTTGCTGTATGGCAAAACTGGCCTTCGGGAAGATTTGGATTGTCCTCTCTCCTTTCTCAAAAACTCCCGCTGTGTTGCCCTGCATGACCATGTCATCAGTATATTCCAAGTATTCTAGGACCTCACCCTTTTCCTTACTTCCTTTTCCAGTTCAGTCTGGATCAGCCCATGGCAGATGGTGGGGCTGTGTTTACCCCACGCCTGGAGCAGTCAGTTGCAGGTATATGGCAAACCCCTCCAGGTAAAAGCAAACTGTGGCCTGCNTTACATGCTGGCCATATAGGGCTGTTAAAGGGTGAGTGAGTCTCGCTGACCACTCCCTGGCTGTCCAGTTCACAAATCCTCTCATGGATGGGGGTCACAGAGTCCCAGGTGGCGCAGTATTGATGGTGCAGTGATGTGGTGGTGATCAGTACCTGTTGTTCTTCGACCCTCAGCAGTCCCAAAACAGAAGGCTACTCTGAGACACCAGGCAAGGTGTCTAATTTCCTCTGTCTCCACAGCAGCTATCCCAAAAGCTCTTTTAGGCTCAAATACCCTCTTTTGAGGTATCTATGCTAAGGATGCATGGGGCCTCTGGGCCAGTTACAATGGGGTGTTTTTGCCACTCATTGCCAGTCAGGCTCACTCCAGCTTCCAGTACAGTCAGCTGCTGGGATCCCGCTGGCACCCCAGAAGGAGATGGATTATGTCCTCACGTATCTTGATGACATCAGGGTGCATCACGTGCCCATGTAAACTCTTGTGTGTCTGATGTGCCAGGGCACTGGATCCACACAGTCCAACAGATCTGGTTGTTCCTTTCTTCCACTTGTTTGGGGTCTATAGTTCTTGTAATAGTATGTTGTGCTCACTTCTTGTAAATATGAACTGGAGGTCCCTTCCAGAGGATCAGAAGTAATGTCAGCTCTTATATTAAAAATTAACCCTGTCCTGGCCAGAACCAGGACAGGAGTACAAAGTGGGACAGAGAAACCCTGTGAAGATTCACTTTTATCTACTTGTGAGTTGGGTTATTTGCAATACATTATGTGTGAAATTAAGTTATTACCAGGCAGATCACACTCTGTACGGGTGTGAGATTGTTGCAAGTACAGCCTGTCTCTGACCTTACATCAGAGAGAAAAATTAAAGTGTATGCATCAAGACTAGATAGATGTGAATGTTCCAGCAATATATTCCATGCCTCTCAGATCTGGTGTTAGTTTAAGTCTCATGGGATATTTAAAAATTGTCTATTAGACACTTATTCTGTATGTCTTATTACTTCAGATCCAGAAATTTTGTGTTTTCAGTATTTTCTTAGAAACATCGTGATGAATGAATGCAGAAGTTCATCTTTGGCTGTGAGGTGTGTTTTTCTATCAGGAAGAACAGCAAGGTGGTTAAGAGGAGGGATGGTGAAACATGAGAAAAAAAGGGAAGGATGTGTGTCCTCCCCACTTCTCTGCACAGGCTTGCTGGCTCTCTCCAGTGAGTGTGCCAGGTTGTGCACCAGCCCTGCACCCTGGGCTCCCACAAGCAAGAACCTCGAGAGGGCCAAGTTACTCCTCCTGCTGTTGAAGCTCAGTGGGAGGTGTTGTGACTCTTCTTCCCTCTTGTCCAGATATTTTCTGTAGGTCGGTGAGTCACACTCCTCCCTGACTGATGGGGTTCTGGCCACTCCAGTAAGTAACCACACATTTGGTGTTAGCTGTGAGTGCTGTGCACTTGCTTGACTTCACCACCTGGAGTAGCTTCTCTGATTTGGAGAGCACAACCAATGAAGTAAAGTTTAAAAAAAAAAGGTGCAGGAGTGGTGGGCAATTAGAAAAGGATAGGGAACATCTTGGATGTCTTGTCATGCAAAAAGATACGTGTTCCAATTCCGTGCGCAAAGAAAAAAATAATTAAAAATAAGACCAGCTCTTTCAAATGGTGGAATTACTTATTATTTTTTATATTCTGTGGCTGAGACTGGTGGTAATTTAAGTCTTCCTTCATTTACTATAATGTTGGAGTTAACTGCACACGAAATGATAGCCCAATTTCCTAGAAAGGCTCCTTGGAGCTGAATGTCTGATATGTGCTTACGTACTTCTTGCTGTGATATGTGCTTTGCTCTGTGCACTGTGTGAAGCAAAAAGAGATTTATTACCTTAATTTCACTTTTTTTCCTGCTGCTCTTTTAGGAGTTTCTTTAAAGCCTTTTCACTTATTGGAGAAACTCAGGAACGAGAGAGAGTTTTAATCCACTTCTCCAGCAGATACTACCAGTGCAACCCAAACACCATTTCTTCTCAAGGTAACTTTGTTTCTGATTCTAAGGTCTTTTCTTGTTGCTGTCTTTCTTCGTTCTCACCTTCAATAGCACCTATGGTGTATGCCTGGAAAATGAAGCTCTGTCATCGCTCTACCACACTTTAGAGACTGCCCGTGGTAAGCACTGAAACCCGCAGCAGGAAAGGTCTTCAGGCCTCCTCAGTGTAAATCCTCAGTTGTAGGCACCTCCAGATTTGAATGTCCTCAGCTGTAGTTTCTGGTCTTGCTGACTTTGGTGTGTGGTACTGTGTCTGGGGAGACACAATAAAGACGCTCTTACACCTGCCAGGTTTAGCAGAAAGGAAGGAATTGCCCTTTATTGTTTACATTATCTCATTTTTATACACGTCCCAACTCCACAAGGGATTGGAGAGCATGTCACTTCCTTCTCAATCCCACTGGAGAAGAAAGGTGCTCATCAAAGCTCTCATATCACAAAAGGAATGAAAAACAGAAAATACCGTTAAGTAAACATCGGCCATTATTTACATGAAACTATGTGAAAGAATCTGACTCCAAGGTTAAAAACAGAAGGCTTAAAAAAACCAGGGCAACATGGTACTTGTACTCTGGCTGCACTCATGTAGACAAGAATAGGTCCCATGTCAGGTGGAAGAGAAGCTGTTTGCTTTCCATGCTCCATTCAGTGCTTGTGTCTGCATGCACTGGCATCAGGCGTGTCAGTCCTTGCCAGTTGTGGGGGTGAATTTTGGGTGCTATATCCAGACCCTGGCATGGTTTCATCTCGACTGGCTAACATCAGTCAGAGTGCTCCTCCTTGCCAATGTTTTCAGTCAGTTTGGAAATAGCTGAGGGAAACAAACAAGCACATAGATCAAACCTGAGAAAAATGGGAGTGCAGAAGAGGACAAACTGTCTGCTGGCGTAACTGCTGTGTTCAGCCAGACATGCTGGCAGAGCCGTGTGGCCCTGTGATTGCAGCACATGCTGATCGCTCACTGAAGGAGGAGGTTGAAAAAGAAGGAAGTCATGGGTTAAGCTGTACCTTTAGTTTCAAGTGTAAGTGAGAAAGAGCTGCTACACTTGGAGGTACCACTGCGCTTCTTTACCCTTTGCTTTGTGACCTACCCGTGTTGCGGTGATAGGATATTTGGGCACTTTGTACCCGTTCAGCTTTACTGGCTGTCGTGCAGGGGAGGGGAAGAGTTAGGAATAAGACAGGATCTGCTCCTGCGCTGTCTCTTTCCTCTGCCTATTGCCTTTCTTGTTTTAAGGCACTGTAGGCACTCAGGTAGAACGGGTGCGTCATGTCTAGACTGAAATAACAACTTGATGTGGCTGCCTTGCTCTAGTCCAGGATGCAAGAGGGAAATTGCGACTTCAGACCCTGAGTAAGCACACTTTGCCTGGGATCTTAGTACTGGGTGCAGTTTGGGCATCACAATATAAGAAAGATACAAAGCTATCAGATGGTATCCAGAAAAGGGATATGAAGATGGAGGAGGGTCTAGAGGGGAAGCCAGGTGAGGAGCTGTGAGATAAGTTAGTTGCTAAGCCTGGAGAAGAGGAGACTGAGGAGAGACCTTATTGCAGTCTACATCTTCCTCATGAGCGGAGGATGAGGGGCAGGCACTGATCTCTTCTCTGGGGTGACCAGTGACAGGATGAGAGAGAATGGCTTTAAGTTGTGTCAGGGGAGGTTTAGGTTGGATATCAGGTTCACCCAGAGGGTGGTTGAGCGCTGGAACAGGCTCCCAGGGAAGTGGTCACAGCACGAACCTGACAGAGTTCAAGAAGCGTTTGGACAATGCTCCCAAGCACATGGTATGACTCTTGCAGATGTCCTTTGCAGAGCCAGAACTCCATGATCCTTGTAGGGTGCCTTATAAATTGCTTGGAAAGTTTATGTTAAAAGGGCTTAAAGTACTACTACTTTTCCCTGAGGTGAGCACAAAGAGGAACTTGACAAAAGTTCCCAGGATGTTCAAAACCAAACTTTCCTAGCAAACCTAAGAAGATCAGGAAATTGGAAAAATTTAAAGCAAACATTCAATCAAAATAAAGCATTTCACAGAGTATTGACTTAGCAAACTTTACTCATCCAACCTTAATTACCCATATTTCAGAAAATGGAAATTACGAGTAGAAAAGAAGTGAAAAGAAAGAGAGAAAAACAAGATACAGCTGCTGCCCCGGATCCTAGTGCTTTCAGCTTCCATAAAATCCAAATACAGTAGGGACACAATCAGATGTCCTGGAGTCTGCTCTGGCCTCCTGTGGCAAGCAACCCCCAGCAGGGGCTTCCAGTCATCTGGCCACCCTGGGGCCTGACTGGGGCTCCAGGGCAGGGTGTTGGGCATTGCTTTCAGTGTGACGGTGACTGGTGGAAGTTCAGGGCTAGAGGCTCCGGAGGAGTGGTGCGTGGAGCAGTCACTATCCCATTTTGTGCAGAGCTGGTCCTCCTGCACACGCATTTCAATTGTTTTGAGCCAGTAATAATTTTCTCCTTGGACCTTCAGTCTCTCAGACCTTCCAACTGTGTTCTCTGGATCTATGAATCTGGCTTATTGCTGAGGGCCTTGGCCACAGGACCAGCTTAGAAACCTCCAGAGTCCTCTCTACCAACATGGAGCCAAGGCAGTATAAATAACTGGCTGTGCTTCTCCAAAATTAAGTCTAATTGAGCTCTGAATGAGGACCGAGACAGAGGGGGAGAAAAACGGGATACCCTGCTGCACCCACTCTTGACACAAGACTGAATGTATTTTACTTCTCCCTTTCTGCACTGAAGCAATGAAGAAGAAGGTGTTAATTCAGACTATGGTATTGGTATTAACAAGCTGAGAGTGATAGCATGGTTTCCTGTCTTGTTTGCTTCATCCATGGGTGCACCAAGACAGTTTCGACAGTTACTAAAAGATAAAAGAAAGACTGTTCTGGTTTGGCAGCTGTGTGATGACCGCATTGTTTATTTATTTAATTATGTGTATTTCTTGATAAAACAGATTCTTATAAAGGGAACAGACTCAATTAGTCTGTGAGGCTCAGTTTCAGCTTCTTAAAGGTCCATATGTGGTTTTGCATGTGACTCTGGTTATGTCTCTTTCTGCAGATGGAGTTCACTGTCTCACGTGTGCCATGATGCTGCTTAACACAGACCTGCATGGCCATGTGAGTATGCACAGCTTTGTGTAGACTGCTCCTATCCACACCATGCTGGGACGGGGTGATTTTCTGCCAGTCCCCGTGCTGGTGGCCTTCTTCTAAAGCCCCTGCAGACAGCAAACAGTGAGAAGGCTACACTCCCAGGCTGTTGTCCTGGGCAGGCCTTTCCAGCAAGCCTTGATCAGTCATGTGTGAGCTGGCATTGTACCTGGCTTTGCCATAATGTCTGAGCCTACTCCCTGTCCTCAGGCCCATCTTTCTGGGGTGCTTACCATCCTTCCTGCAGCAGGCCCTGCCCGGGAAGCTGTGCTTGGGATTGGCTTCCCCCTTACAGTATGTACAAACATGTGGGAAGGTAGAATAAAGACAGGAGGTGAAGAAGTTTTGGGAAGATCGCAAAGGGAAGGTGATGTTTGCAGGCATCCAGTTGCAGGGGGCAGATCTGGTGGAACCAGAGTTTTGCACAGACAAATGATGGGTGTACTCAGAGCCAAGAGAGTGGAGGGGACATGTGGGCATGCTGAGTGGCAGCCCTGTGTTCCTGCAGTGCACACCTCTACCCACTGCCTGCCTGGGGGAAATAGCATTCTGGTTTGAGTCCTCTCAATCTCTCTGCTGCAGGGTGCTGGCAGCCTTAGGATGGGTATTTCAGCACCTATGGTGCAATACACCTGCTATGCAAGGTACTCCCATGCTGATGGGAGGCTTCCTCTGCCCTGGAGTTGGGATGGAGTGGGTAAAAACACAGGGAGCATGGCAGGATAGTGTGCAAAAGCAGTGGCTTCAGCCGGGTGGCTCTGGGGCTTCTCTGTGGCCCTCCACTGCACTTGCAAGGGCTCTTGCAGGAGAGTGTCCCTTACACACTGAGGGAACTCTGACACACTGAGGGTGCTGGGTCTGGCAGCAGGACATGGGGGAGCCCTGGGTCTGTTTCAAAGGGCTGCTCGGCCCCTGTGGGTGCAGGTAATTAAACCAAGAGTTGCGTGTTCACTAGGAGTTTTGAGACCTACCACCCATTAATTGAATGCCTTTGTCTGGAGGTTGTGGAAGCAGAAGGGGGAAGGGAGTTGTGAAGAATTTTTTTCTCTGAAGGCTTAGATTTCCCTACTGAAGGGTGTGTCAGTCACGTGTGAGGGTGATCGGGGGTACAGGAGTGTGCCCCAGTTTGTCTCTCAGCACACATGGCTTCTCTTGAGCACATCTGAGTCTTTTTGCAAGGTATCCCACCCCCCAGAGCGATGAGCAGCCTGGGGTTCCTGCTTTCCAGCCTGGCTGGCCTCACAGTCTGGGGAGGGAGACCAAAGGGTCACACATCAGCATGACAGCAATACCCATTGCTTCCTGCCATGCTTTAGTGGGCCCTACTGTCTTCAGAAGTACTGGAGTAAATGATCTGGCTCTGACCCATCGCTGCTGCTGCTGATTCTGGTTGCAGTGTGTAACTTTGGAGGCTTACCCACTGGCAGCTGACAGAGTGTTGTTATGTATATGCAGCTGTAGTATTTGCCAGACTGCTGCTTGTCTTATCTTCATGGGTGTGTCATCATATCCCCTCTGATTTCCTGTAATTTTGGTCTTCTTCTTACTGCTTTGGATTTTGCCACATAGGTGGTAAGTTTGGTGTTTTTGACTAGGAATGCAGCCCATGCAGATATGCCTAATTGCCTGTTTCCTAACAAAGATAATGCTTTGCCCCATCCTTACCAGGATTCTGTTAGAGCAGGAAGCAAATGAGTCACAGAGCTTGTCTACACTGAGCTCTATTTGTTACTGATACACTGATATACATTAGTGCAGGCACTTCTATTTCACAATGAGCTCCACTGCTTGTAGGGCTGTAATGCAGCTCCTCTGCCTTCAGTTCACACTTGTCTTTAACTCTTGTAGAACAATCTTACTTATCCCCTTTGTTTTCCCTGTCTTGCCACACTTCGTTCTATTTGTAACTAAACAATTTTTGCTAGTTGTGTCTTGGAAATGCATGCTTGGTTCTCTGCATGGAGGCCATCACCCACACTGCTAGAGAGTTCTGAGGTATCTCTAGACCACCAGGCACATCTTCTGGAACCTCTGTGGCACTGAATGGAGGTGTTGGCTTTGATCCTGCAGTGAAACAGCCATTTGTCTCCACTGCCACATTGCTCTTGGTGTTGGTCAGCATGGGGAAGCTGCAAACTGCTGTGTGGAGGAAACAAAGGGAAGCAGGCTGAAGTTGCAGGGAGGAAGGAAAGCACCTGCAAGTCTACTAGACCAGCTACAGCCTGCACCTAAAGGCTGAAGTTATGAGCTGTATTCTCTAAGCTTCGCGACCAGAGAAGGGTTACAGCCAGCCTGTCTTGTCAGGAGCTGTCCTGTTGTTGGAAGCTGTGCATTGTTCCAGGGTTCCTGCTTGCCTTCTTTCTGTGCCTTTGTGCTGGCCACAGGCTGTGGGATCTTTCTTATTGGGTAGGTGAGGCTTATAGTCAAGATTTGGTGGATTTCCTTCTCTCCTGGTGATACATTATGGAAGAGAAGTAGAGGATGTGCTATCATGTAACTCTTAACATTGGATGACCTGTATTACCAACTGGTCTCCTTCCTTGGGCTCCAGTCCTGTGTTAGTTTGGGCTCCTGCTCCTAGCCCAAGACAAAGCTCACACAAAGCTCTTCTGCTGTATTTCTGCAGACAAAGCATGCCCTGACAGTGGAGAAGTCGTCTTCACCTCCATCTCCTGACTGACAGTGGTGCCATCCTCAAAGACACCGTGACCATCACAGAGCCCCATTTTTCCCTCTGTCTTTACCACGTTTCACAGATCAGCTCAGGCTGATTTCCTTTCCTCAGATGTCTTTGGTGTCCTTTTTCATCAATACAGAGTTGTAATTGCTGCCCACTCACAAGGCTCCCCGAGTGTGAAGCAGGCACCTGGGGGACCAAGTACAGACACTTTCTCTGAGGGGTGATGGAGACTGGGATTCAAGAGTAGTTTAGGGCAGCCTCAGGCCTCCTACATGAACGTAACTTATTACTTTCCTATTTGTGGCTTGTTTGGGCAACTTTTAGTCAGAGACTTAGGAAGAGAGAAAAGAGAGCAAGCCTATGGAAATGCCCAAGCAACCTCAGCCTACGAGAAGGTAATGGCCACTCCTAGGTATTGCACTCCAGCTCAGGGCATTTGCCACTGAAAGGGAGCGTTGGAAATTGTAAGAGAAGGGTCTGGAAAGATCCTCAGTCACGTGGTTCCTTGTGCCCCACAGCAGATTTAAGTAGAGCTTTTCCATCAGACACTGGTAGAGCTGGTGGAGACATGGGGATATAAGGCACCATGCAGGTACCAGAGAGCTTCACCATTGTCCTCTTCATTACTCCTAGCTTTAAGCTGGGGGGGTTTTTTGGGGTGTCTGTGGGCCTCTGGGTGCAAAAGCACCTTCCCTTTTCTAGCTGTATGCATGCAAGGACACTCATCTATGAGTAATCTCATGAATGCTTTCTTAGTGCTGCCTGCCTTGGGCTTAAAGGAGAGCAGGAAGATGCATTTAATCTGATGTTACTCATTCCTGTCATTTTGGAAAGCAGCAGGAATATGATGCTGTATTTCTCTGACATCCCTTTCAGAACATTGGGAAGAAGATGACCTGCCAAGAGTTCGTTGCTAACCTGCAGGGGATGAACGATGGCAAAGACTTCCCTAGGGGGCTCCTGAAGGTAAGGAATTGACTGCAGAATGTGAGTTTCATTTTTACTGAAGGATGGTTCAAAACAGAACACCCATCTTGCATTTTCTGAATCTTAATTGTCAAACATGACAAGTGATGGGCACATTTCCCTTCCCAGAACATACATAATATACACAGTGTTTATTCTGTTGTTTTCCCTCTTGCCTTCACTTGATAGTGAAGGAGACTCTCTGCAGCACGGAGGGGTGAGACTGAGCTGCAGCAGGTCTGGCCCCAGAGCTGTGTGCCTTGTAAACTCCTGTGGCCATGCCAACCCGGAGTGCTGTCTCCTGAGTGCAGCGGACAGGAGCAGCCAGTTGGCTCTGACTGTGAATACATAAGGGCTAAGCCCGATCTCTGTGTACAGTCTGGAAGGCGTGTGTGTTGTTTCATCAAAGGTGCTTTGGGGTATTCACATTAGAGCTGGAGATGTAATTTCGGATTATAATGTGCTGTCTGGCACAGGCTGCATTGCTTCAGCCTTTGTTCATTAAGTTTGTGCCAGGAGTTAAATCTGAAGAAGGGGGAAGAGGCTGAGCAGGACAAACCTTGTTTTATTGTCAATAATAATGAGAGTGTTTCACTTCTTTTTTGTCTGATTGCTAGCATGAAACAGCACTTTGAATGAAGACAGATGCGCATACACTGGACTTCATAATTTATTCATTTTTTTGTAATGGAAATAAAAGTAAGAGGCTGCTGCATCTGAGAGCTGACCCAATGCCTATTGAAGCAAACCAAATGAGTTGCCATCTCTTCTATGGGTTTTGTGTCAGGCCCATTGTGAAATACAGATGTCCCTGCATAGGTGAAAGCGGCAGAGATTGCCTTCTAGTCTTGATAATTTCTTCATTTTTTTCAGCCTCTTCAGGGAGCTTTTTGTTGGGCCCTGCTGCCTCAGTTCTTACTAAGCAGTTGGGAAGATAAACTCAACCCCTCTTTATTTTAGATTTAATGTCTTTAATTTTTGAATCTGTATACAGAGTATTCATCTGTCAGCAGCCACACTTAAATTATTTTTTCCCCCAAGGAATCTCATTTCTCAGTTTGCCATAGAGGGATGTGTTGAGATTAATTTGCAGGCTAATTACAGCCCTTACTGAATAAATAGATCTCCAGATTGTGTTTAAATAACCTTCTGAGTGTACTGGCAAGAGACTGCCACTGGTGCTCACCTGCTGTTTGTTTTCCTGCTGACAGAATTGTGCAGCTGAGGCTGTACCTTGGTGTTTAGTGCTCACCTGCTAATGCTAGGGATGTCTGATTCTTCACCCAAAGCAAATACCAGGGCTCAGGGTTTTTTGGACGTGGACAGACAGAAGAAGTTTGGTGTTGGTATCCCACTTTGCTTAAAGCTTTCTACCCTTTTCTGTGTGCTGCCTTGATGTCTTGGGGGCAAAGGTGGTGCCTAGCTTTGGTTTCTCATCGGGCTTGTCTGAAGATTTGATGAACTGACCCTTGTTTTTTTAATTTATCAGTGGAGGGTAGTGGAGTGAGTACAAGGAATTGTGTGTGAACCACTGTGTTCACGGCAACCAGGCTGCCACTAAACGCGCAATTACAAAGACTTAGCGGAAATTAATTTTGCATTAGTCGGAATAAATTAAATCCACAGCGCCCTGCTTCATCACAGAACCCAAGTGCCTGTGGCTTGCTGCTGCATTAGCAGTGCAGCCACTGAGCATTGGCGAGGCTGCGAGCCTTGTCCCTGCATCCCTGAGCCTTGTCCCCACATCCCTGCGCCTTGTCCCCGCATCCCTGAGCCTCGTCCCTGCATCCCTGCGCCTTGTCCCCACATCCCTGCGCCTTGTCCCCGCATCCCTGCGCCTTGTCCCTGCATCCCTGAGCCTCGTCCCTGCATCCCTGAGCCTTGTCCCCACATCCCTGCGCCTTGTCCCCGCATCCCTGAGCCTCGTCCCTGCATCCCTGCGCCTTGTCCCCACATCCCTGCGCCTTGTCCCCGCATCCCTGCGCCTTGTCCCTGCATCCCTGCGCCTTGTCCCCGCATCCCTGCGCCTTGTCCCCGCATCCCTGCGCCTTGTCCCCGCATCCCTGAGCCTTGTGCCTGCATCCCTGCGCCTTGTCCCTGCATCCC
Source organism: Platysteira castanea (assembly GCA_013397175.1). Taxonomy (NCBI): domain Eukaryota; kingdom Metazoa; phylum Chordata; class Aves; order Passeriformes; genus Platysteira; species Platysteira castanea. The sequence goes on from VYXC01001419.1 coordinate 11,624, forward strand.
TGCCCAGCCACCCGGGAGAGGAGGAGCGGTTTCCACAGGGTGGCAGTGTGTCCCTGTGGGAGCGAGGTCCTGAGCACCCACTGGTGACTGATGCAGACCTGTGGGGAAGGGAGTGGGCTTTTCTGCCTCTGCAGGCTCCCCGTGTTCTCCTCGTGGCCCTGCGGCACCACTGTATGAAGCCCCACAACTCTGCTGGGCCCTGAGCAAAGCTGAGCGGTGGTGGAGGGGAAGGAAGACCAGGGAGGACTGAGTGTTCCTCCAGGGCTCGTGAAGCTCTGTGCAGCATTTGCTGTGGATCTGGTTCCCAGCGTCAGGGGTGCAAATGCGAATGCTTGGGCTATCTGGGACAGCTGGCTTAAAGGCATCAGTCAGTGTTGCCTTCAAACAATCCCTTCACCCTGAGTGCAGAGTGTGGCCCCGAGTGTTTTGTCTGGATAAGAAAATAGCACATCAAGGGCCAGACATCAGCATGTGAAGAGGGACACACTTCTGTGTGCTCAGTCTCAGAAAACTTGGGACATTAGCTCAAGTTACTCCTTTCTTTCCACCTCTGTGGGGGAGCTAACTCTATGTTTTATTAAGTTTTTTCCCCAACAACGAGAACACTTTTGGTAAAAACCACGAGGCCTTCAGAACCTGATTCTCTGTGTGTCACTAGTTGTGCTTTGAGAACAGGTATTTCACTGTGGTTTGAAAGTAGAAATGAGAAATGCTAATATGGTCTTGCTCACCTTGTGTCTTGCTGTCTGCTCATTTAACACTGGAAAAGTTTTGCTTTTGTACATCCATCTGCACAAAGATTCATTGCCTTTCATTTTTTCTCACTCCTTTAGTCAGATCTGAGGTTCCTTTTAAAGTTGGGACCCATAAAGACAAATATGCCAAACTGTGATTAAAAGTGCACTTCTCCCCATGGGGTCTGCTTGTATTCGTGTATTCATCATACATATATGTAGAAAGGGAAGCCATGGCTAGGATCTCCCTTCTTGGAAAGAACACAAAATCAGTCTGACATTTTTGGAAGTGTCAAGAACCTCATGATTACAGTGTAGGAGTGGTTTCTTTCTCACATCTTCATAATGGTATGCTAGAGAATTGTACTGTGTGACCATAGCCTTCCTCAAAGCTGCACTTCACAAGATTTTCTGGAATGAGAAGGAGGTTAGCTTGAAAAGAGCCTAACTTTGGCCATACATTCTTGCTTCAATTCCTGCAGGCAGTGTGGTCCCCACAAATAAAGTACTGGTATGACGCTGGCCACTATGTTTTCCCTTTGTTATCTTGAGACAAGGTGTGTGGGAATCCACTCCAGGAAGGTGACAGTAACAAGGCCTTTCATATGTAAGGAGAGAAAATGTCTTCTGTGGTCCACAGGGAGCCTGCAAGAAAGCATCACTGAGGAGATGGATCCCTGCTTTTGTTAGGCAGTGTTCTGGGAGGGGTACTCTGTTGTTAGGCTGTGTGCGAAGTGCCACCTGCCCTGCATGAGTAAACATCCTCTGCATTTACAGTGTCCCTGACACCTCATTCGTGGCATCAGGGGCATTACCCAGCCTGACATGGGCTGGCTGGTGGCAGTGCTGCCCCGTGACATGAACGCTGGGTGTGGGGAAGTCATACCTGGCTGTGTGTCTTCTGGTCGGAGGTGGTAGCTCTTCACTGACCCATTGTACTCTCTGGGAACTTCCATCATGCTGAGGTGCCTGGGATGCTCTACAGGGACTTGGCTAAAGTCATCCTGTCCGGGGCTGCTGATGGAGATAAGATGCCAGTCCTGCATAAAAGATCTGCTTTTTCTCAAAGTCTGTTTTTTGGGTAGAGCTTATCTCCTGCAGAAGCACTGGAGTGAAGTGACCAAATTAACTTGGAGTTGCTGGTGCTGAACTCTTCTGAAGAACCAGTCCTCCTTAATTTCCTAAACGATCTGAATTCTTGATCAGGATTCCTGGGATATGCAATTTCCTATAGAAGATGCAAAGTAGGGTTTATCTCATGTTGCTGTCAGTTCCCTGCACTTTAATTAAGGGGTTTTTTTTGCCACTGTCTTTCTGCCTCCTCTCTCCCTCTCTTTTTTTAATTCCCTTTGAAAGTCCTCCAAAGCAAAGACTCAATTTAAAGAGAATTACTGGTATCTTACTTCATCCATTCCAATCATTTCAGGTATTTACTGGAGAGAAGAGAATGAGCATCAGGTGGCTAACTTCTTCCTGCACACCCTCAGTACATTGGACTGCTGTGTACACCTTAATTACTCTCATCAGCAGCCTCTGTACTTCATCCATTTCGTGGCTTTTTGGCAAGAAATTCCCACCTTCGAGGGAAACCTGGTGGAGTTGGAGAGATGAGAGCATGTGACAGCATGCCAGAATGGCCCCAGGAGGACTGTGCTGGCTGCTGTAACACCCTGCAGCAGTGGGTAGAGGACAGAGGGGACCAAGTGTCTTTGCTCCTCTGAATAACACAGAGCTCTGCCTCCTTGTTTCTTCCCCAAAATAAAGTTTTTCCTCTTAAAAATACTTCTGTGGGAAATAGTATTTCTGGGCCATTTCTTATCTATGTGGAAAGGAAGATCTGTTATGGAAGGCCCCTTTCAGCTGCTAGGAGACAACAGAGTCTAATCTGGCACTATAAAAGTCAGGGAATGCAGGATGAAATCATTAATCCTTGTCTCAAATAGTTGTTTGTGAAAGCATACTTTGCTTTCACTCTCTGAGGAGCCACAGGTCTAGAGGGACTGGAGGGAACACCTGGCTTGTCTTCACTCGTCTCTCTCCTTGGTGAGAACCTTCCTGCCATGATAACCTTTGTTTCCTTCAGCTTGGAGTTTTTTGGGTGTTGTCATTTGTTCTATTCAAGAGAAATATCCACTTAAAGCCAGCCTCTGCAGAACTGTGAATTGGACCAGGTTATGATGGTGTGTGTATTGCTTTGTGTCCCTTGAATTACAGAGATTGCTGACACCTTCCTGCCCTGTTGAAATGGAAATATATTTTTTTTTTGCATTTCAGGAACTTAATTCCATATAAAATGAAAAATCTATTATCTATATATTTTTTCTCAAGTCACATAAACCCAGATACTAAGTTGAAGAAAGCCTCATAATAGCAAAAGCCTAATACCAACTGTGTCTCTGAGCAGGGAAATCAGAACTTTAAACAGGGCTTAAAATATAAAATTTTTAAAGGTGATCCAAGAATAAGGATTGCTCTGCAAAAGTCTAGGGGTGGTACTAGGGATTGCTTATGTTGTTAGGAAGCAGGCTGGATTTCAGGATGGACCTGTTTCTGCTTTCACGATCTGCGTTTCTCTGAATTATTTTTGCTCCCTCCACCTTCCACCTCTTCACTTTCCAATTGTTATTGAAAAGATCTCACCTAGCCTGCCAGGCTTTTGTGTCAGCAAGGAGTGAAACCCAAGCAGAGTCAACTAAGAATTTCCATTACTACTGGCTGCAATTATGTGGCTCAATACCAGGCTCATAATGAACATTTGGGGGGGTTAATTTTCATCCGTGAAGGCAAGCTCTCTGTGGTGTTTTGTCCAGGCTGATCAGACAAGGAACTTATTTGATGTTTGGCTTCTCCAGCCTGTCAGATAACCAAGGCTGTCACTTGTCTCCCACTGTAACTGAAATGCATAGCAGCTCCCAAGGATGAATGTCAGCTGTCAAGTGTGGAGGATACAGACTGGTAGTCTCCAGGAATGATGTGCTCTGCCACTTTAAAATAGGAATTTTGGGCTCTTTTCAGGCTGGGAAATCTCTAATACAATGTCACACATACATTTTGGTCCCTATGACATATTACTCCCACCTCCATGTAGGTAGAAAACAAATTCTGAAAAACATTCTTTGATCTTCCACCCACTGATCTGCTTGAAATTTAAGTTCTGTGCTGCATCTCAAGGGAAGGAGGAGTAGGAATATAATTTATACCATATTTAAAAAAAAAAAAAAAAAAGAAGAAGAAGAAGGGAGAACATTCCTTCCACCAGCTTTAGGAGTATCGCTGTATAAATCTTTGGTATTCCTTCCTTCTCTTTGTCACCACACTTTTCAAATAGCATTGGACTATTCTCTCTCTGACCCAGTTACACTGTTTTCTTTCAAACAAGAGTATTAGGCTGCTCCTTAAATTTAGAATTTTTTTTCCTCTTTTCCTATGATGTTAGAGGGAATATTTAGTTTCCTTCCTAGGTCACTTTCTTAGATGATTAGGTATTCACAAGATCCTTGTACAAATACAGGGCAAATCCAAGGCACCAGTTTTCTGTCCTGTTTACAGATGGGTTCTGGAAGGTGTCATGAGATGTGGAAAGGATTTCACATGCTTTTGGTGCAAGGTAGCTGGACATGACTCCGTTGGCAGATGGAATTGTGGAGAAAAGGAATGTCAAAGGCTATGCCTGTTTTTCCCCCTTCCACAGTGCAATGCCTACAGCCACAAGTGACAGCCACTTGAAACCTGTGTGGATCTCAGAGGAACCTCAGTTTCCTTCCTCCCCCTCTCTTCTCCCACTTCTTCCCCTTCTGCCCCCTCCCTTTCTTTTTGCCCCCTTCCTTTTGCCCTCCTCCTTCTTTTCCCCACTTCCTCACCCTCCCCCCCACTTCCTTGTCCTCCTCTTCCTTTTCCCCTTTTCCTTTTTATTGATGTTGTGTTTGCTGTTGAAGAGAAGCCTTGGAGGGTGGTTGTTTTTTGTTTGGTTTTCTGTTTTGTTTTGGTTTTTTGTTTTTGGGGTTTTTTTTTTAATGCAGATCTCTAGGGAAGTGGTGAGGGGTTTATTTCGGTTGTGTTGATTCCAAGCATGCTCACTGAAGGGACAGAGGCAGAGGTTGTTTGCAGCTGATCTGAGGTAGTTTGTAGGTTTTGCATCAGTTCTTGAACCACTTTCCTGTGTGTTTCTGTTACAGCTGTGCGGAATTTTAGGGTTTTAATGCTTTTATGGATTTGTTCTAAATGCTGCTGTTTTCTATAGCTAGATTTGGCAACTTTAACTTAAGGAACTTGGTGGTCTCTGTTAGTTGGTGTCTACTATATGGCTCACTTAATTTCTGTGAGCTCTGTTGATAGCAGATGATAATTCCTAAAAGGAGGAATTCAGTGCGAGGAACCTTTTCCCTTGGATACTACAGTGCTTTGCCAGGAAGTACAACAGCTAGTCTGTGAAACAGCTGTTTTCAGATCTGCTGCAAGGATGGCTAAACGCATCTCTTCACTTGGGGTGCTAATCAGGATAACAGGGTGCAGGATTTCTTCGTACATTTGTTATTATCCAACAGCTTGTTTTCATTAAACCTGTGGTCTCCTATCATTCTCAGCAGGGCACTTACCTTAGGAATGGTTTCTTTGGCACCAGATGGAGCATGGATCCCAGAGAGATACAGTGATACCAGGATTGATTCCACCAGCCATTGTGGTTTTGTCAGTTGGCTCACTTCTAGGTGCTTATTGGTGTAAAAAGTCAGTTGTAAAGACTTGTGCTGTGACCATGAGCCTGCTGGTTGTGGATGTGCTTTAGCCTTCTTCTCATGTAACCCAAAACAGAGATAGTTCAGTTGCCCTCGTGCAGTCATCCATCATTGTCCCACCATTCCAGCTCTTACCCTGCTAGTATTCCTGTTGACCTAGTTGCTTATGCATGTAGAAATGAAGTGGTTGCTCTAGTATTTCTGCTGTTCATTGGAGACATTTAGATTTAATCTTGATTGTCAGCTCCCCCTAGTCAGCAGACCTCAGGAATCATTATCTCAATATTACAGGAATGTTGCTGTTGATCAGTTTTAAGCTCTAGTTCTGTAGCCATTGTGTATGAGTAGCTTATCCATCAGAATTAACTTTCCTCTCCCTTTTCGCTTGGAAGAGAAGAATAAAAAAGGTGAAGAAAGGAGGAAAGGTGAAGGATGAAGGAAAGATTTAATGTTTATTTAACAAACACTATTTAGTGGCAGCATTAAGTAGTTCTGTCTTCCTGTGCTACACAAATACGTTACTGGCTTTTGAGGGTATATTTTAAGTAATTGATATGTTAGTGTTTATGTATTTTGTCAACTTGTGTTGTTTGTAGTTGTTGTTGATGTCAGGCTTAAATGATGCTAATGGATTCTTGACACTTTGTTTGAGGACTCTGGAGTTCTTTAAGTGCAGTAATGTGGTCGTTAGGTTTGTACCCCAAAAGCCAGTATTGAATTCTGCAGTTTTTCTTCTTGTGTTGTTGATTTGCTGAATCACATTAGGAGGACCAAGCAAGGGTTGAGTACGTTTTGCCTCCCAGGGAAACTTAACTGGTGGGAGGAACAGATGGGAAGGAGCTTATTTCAGGGTAAGTTGGAACAGCTGCCCATTTCCTCTGTGGGTGATGGGGTCTGACATAGTGCCTTGTGACAAGAGAAGAGCTTTTGTGTGGCTTTAAAAGGATGAGATGGAAGGAATAATAGAGACTTTGGTTTTCTGCTCCTCCATCTGTTTTGACCCAAAGTTTAAAATTTTCCTGTTGGTTTATGGTTTGTTCCTTAGAGGAACTGGTAGGGAAGGTCCCTAGATAGGGTCACAAACCCCAGTGGTGTCACTGACTAAATGAATATTTATATTCTGCCCCTTTTCTACCACCTCTTTGCTGGCTTCTGAACAGGGGGAAGGTCATGAATTCTTGACGCACTTGGGGGTCCCCTGGGTGTGGTCAGCTTTGATTTTTCTGATACTGCACAGCTATTTCAACCCCTCCTTAAAACATCCCTTCTCTCCCTCTATTTACGTTAACAGCCCACTTCTCCCTCAGAAATCCCTGTTGCTCAGTTACAGACATAAATCAATCCTGTGTGCATACTAATTTCTAAAATGGTGGGTCTTCTCTAATGTTGAGGAGTGGTCTTTCCCCAGACTGCAGTCAGTGTGTACACAGAGTACTGGCTCAGTCAGGAGTACAAGATTGTATTATCACTTGCAGATGAAATTAGGGACACTGATGAAATCTAAACTGAATCCCCAATCTGAAGACATTTAAGGCTTCGAATGCATAATCTCAGGAGGCTCTCTCTTTGGGAGAGTGTGAGCTGGGAAATTTTTTCCATACTCAGTTGAAAAAGAGAAGAAAAAACATTCTGTCGTCCTTGAAGTTTTGGACTGCAGCAGAAACAGACTTGTTCCTTTCTGAAGTAAGGTTCCTGTCCTACCTGAGGACCTGCTAACTTCAGCTCAGAGAAGGCTAGATGAGCTGCTGCAATTAGGTGGCAGTGATGGTGCTGTGGGTGACAGAAGAGAAATATTGCTTTGATTCAGTCTAGCTGATGTTTAATAATAAAACTGCTCTGTGTAATTGACACTGGCCTAGGTCTGTGTGATATTTAGGGAGTGTAATTATTTCAGATGTGTTGAGGGTGCTTGGGGAGTTGGCCTTATTCTGAGAACAAGAATAATCTGCTAGGCAGGGGGCTGCTAGGATAGAAAGTGATTTGTGGCCATTTACGTAGCACCTGTCAGGACCTGCTGCTTAGCTCATCTGGAGCAGTTTGACTGCAGTGCAAATTTCCTCTAAGAAGAGATTTTCTTTGAAAAGCTTTTCCACAAGCAGTGGATAATTTCACATGGGTTAAGTAACATAAAACCTTTTTTGGGAAGTAGCAGAAGTAACTTTGAGCATGCTTCTTGCCAGAGAAAAAGGTTCCTTTCAGTTATCCTCTAGCAATGACAGGTTTGTGTAAATAAAGGGCACATTTGGGATTTGATCTTAATGTGTGAGGTAGGGATGGGCTTGCTAGACCTGAGTGTTGTGGAAATGAAGATGTATTTTTCCTGTTGTCCAGAAAGGAAGAAATCTGTCCCTCAAGCAGTGAGGAATCAGAAGTTTCTCACCCCAGGGACAGTTTCTGTGTTGATATTTTGGCTACCTGTTCCCTGTTCCACTGACCGTTGTCCTTCAGCGTGGTCCACACCTATTGCAGTCTGTGGGAAGGATATGTACCTTGTAGCATCCTTGGGGGCAACGTGAGCAAAGGGTCAATGCTATCAGAGGCTGCTGCATGCTGGGGAGACAGCAGCATCTTTTATGAGCAAAAATGCACCTAGGACTATCACGTGACTGTCTAGCCATTTGCCCTGTAAGGATGTAAATTCCTGATTGTGGGAGACTGGGAAGAGGTAGCCAGGGGAAAAGTCCACTCAGTTCATGTGCATCTTACTTAACCCAGGATGCTGTTGCGCAGATGACATGGGGTCATCTACAGAGCAAATTCTCACTTTGCCTTCACATGGCTCGGCAGACATAGAACGGGACTGAGATGTGAATGGAGACTGGAGCCTCTTCCCCCAGCTTTTGGCTGGCTGAGGTGTCTCAGCACGGGACATTCACCTCAGCATGCCAGGCCAGCACTGCCTCATTGCTGTGTGCGTGCACAGACTTGCTCCCCGCGTGTCGTGGTGTGAGTGGGATGAGAGCTCTCGTGTCCTCCCGGACTCCAGCACCACTGCTGCTGTCCTTGCCTTGCCTGGTGACATGGTGGCATTGGGCAGGGTGCTGAACCTGGTCTTAGCCTGCGGCAAGGGGATGTTGCTGCAGTCTTCCAGCTCCTTCTGCTCCCTCTGCACAGACTGTTTGCCTTTTCTGGGTTTGGGACAATGTCCCTATTGTCCACTTTCTCCTTGCTGCTCACACAAGCTGCTCCACCTGCCCAGTGTGGGTCGGCAGCTGTCGCGATCCTGTGTGAGCAGAGCAGAGCAGAGCAATCCCTCGCTCTCTCTCTCTCACTGGAGCACGTTGCCATGGCAATGCACAGTCTGCTGCACTCTGGGTCTCCAGGAGCCAGAAATGATGGTGCTTTTGCAACATTGAGGTAAACATCTCTCTTTTCCTGTTTATAGCGCATTCACCCCTCAGTAAGAGTATCAGCTCCTATTGGTGTCAGCCTCCCCTAGCCCCCTGCATGGAGGCAGGTGCTTCCGTGCACTGAGAGAGTGCCTGTCCTCCAGAACCAGGCTCCTGCGGGCTGGAGTGGTGCCTCTGGCAGTGGTAGTGACCCTCTCATCACTAGGCTGTATGCGTTTGCCACAAGGCAGAAACAGAGTGCCCCTCGGGAGCTGCATCCCTTGTGGGGTCAGCTGCTGGAGCATGCGGGTTGCTTGTGGAGGGGTATGGCTGCAGCTCTCCTGGCTGCTGAGTGGGGAGATGAGTCCCAGCTGCTTGTTCACAGCTCTGCCGCTGGTTTGCACCCATCACCTTGGGAAAGTCATCTCTTTTCCCCCAAGTCCCTTTTAGAGTGGGAAAGTGGTCTTATTGTCTGTTGCACCCTGGGAAGTCACCCCGAGGACTCTGGCTAATGAGTGCAAACGCTTCGAGTTGTGGAAGTTTGCTGATTTGTCTCTCTGGGACTTGCCAGTACTTCGTTATGGTGCTGTGGGTTTTCACTCGTTTCTCTGGTGCTTTGGGAGTCCATCAATATTTCTCACATCCAGAAGCCTGTAACTGGCAGGTGATTGAAGACTCTTTTTACAGGGTTCTTTGTTATTGCAGGCAGTAATGAGCATGGCAGGCTGTTGCAGGCAGGGAAGTGTGGCCGCGTGAACTGAAAATGAATACCTTGCTTGATCTGCTGGCATTTGTTCCAGCATCTTTCTCTCCACCTCTCTCCCTCTCACTGTTGGTGTGTGTATGAAGGGGGAGTTGATGCTGGAGAGTGGAGCGGAGCAGAGCAGGGGAGGAGTTTCTGTCAGCCTCTTCTTTTTCTTTTTCTTTTTTTTTCTCCTGTCCAGTGACGTGAGCAATGCCTGGAACAATCAGGCTGGCTCCAAACAGTGTGCCTGAAGATGCTGGAGAAAACAGCCTAGTGTGCTTTAAGCAAACACTGATTGCTTGAGCCTGGGCTCTCCAGACATAATCTTTTCCAGTTCCTCTGCAGGGGATTGGGAACTTCCATTAGCTTTCTTCCTTCCCATCCCATACACTCACTTTTGGAAATGATTGGAGTTAACAGTGTTCAGAGCACCAGCAAAGTCCGGGTGAGAGCCACAGGTTCGGTGAAATACTCCCGAGAAGAATCTCTCTGGCGGCAGTCCCATCGGTCAAAATCTATGAAAATCTCCAACTCCTCTGAGTTTTCTACTAAAGAAAGCAAGGTAAATAACTAAATATTAGTGTTGTTTTGCTTGGTTAGGCATGGGGTTGGTGTTGTGAAAAGGTTATGCTTTGCATGAGTTAAGAGCTCCGGATGATCTGCAGTGATCACAGAATTGCTGTCAGGTCAGGAAAAAAAAAATCTCTGCATTTGAGGAGAGACCTGAAGGTGAAAGAGCTCTGGTGTTAGAATGATCGGGTCTTAGTTGAATGCCCTGTCACTGAGCTTGGTGTAATAGTAAACAGGGAAAACTTGCTAGTGACAATGCTAGTTGGAGCTGTGCACTTGGGAAAGGGGCCAGAGTTGGCAGGTGATGTGCTTGGGATTATCTTTTTATTGGGAATTGTTTTCTGTAGAAAAATATTTTTTTCCTCCTTATCTACAGCTCTGTGGTTTAGTAGGTGTGGAAGCTAGGTGAAAATATTGTCTCACTTGCATGCATGATTAAATACTGCTGTTAAGTATTTATTAGGAAGGCATTGCTTGTGGATTTATAGGAATATCTTAATGTGTGGCAATGATTAGTAGCACAAGCTATGCCCAGCTGCTACAGTGACTATGTTGTGTGCAGCATCTCCTCACCCAGCCCAGCCCAGTTATTCAGTTCCTAAGCAAACAAGCCCCCTCTCCATGCAGCATCTCTTTTTCTCCCTCATCCGTCGCTCCCACACAATAACTGAGAGGCACCCAGGAGCTCCTGGCAAGCGCTTTAGTGGCCATCTCCCTCTCAGAGGTGCTCCATGTCTGCAAGGGTTGGGTGAACTTTATGCATTGACCAAAATGTGCCTCTAATGTCATTCTTATTGCCAGTTGATTTTGCCCTTGGGATTAGAAGATGTAACCACTTGCAAAGGTGTGTTGAATCAGGGTGAGATATTTCAGTGCATCAGCCAAGCATTTAATTATGTCTTGCATCCATGTGCATGCAAAGCAGGCACAGGCATGGATCTTCCTGTACTGCCGCTTCCCTAATCTCCTGTGTGTTCTGTGAACAGAGGAGAAATCTCCTCTGCTATGGTGAAAAGATCCCAGTGCTGCACAGTAGTTCCTAGCAGATCACTCTCTGCTGGCTTACAGGTTGTATGGCATTTCAGAGCCTGAGGTGTGTAACTTAAATTGCAGAGTATTGCAAACAGAAATAAATGTAAGTATTTTTTTCAGTTCAGTTTAATGAGCCTCTGTTTTCAGGACCTTATTAACCGTATCTAAGAAATAGTGTATTGCTGAATTGGGGCAGAGAAATAACATAGCCATCATTTTCAGGCTGTTGCTGGTGCAGTATGTGCTTCTCCAACAAATATCAAAGTAAAGGCTGCATCGTGCAGGTGCTCTGGGACCCTGCTGTTGTGATCACTTTCACCCTAAGCATGAGAGCAATTGCACAGTATTCGGTGGGAGGATTTATGCGTGAAAACTCTCCTGCTTATGGTAAAAACTCAAGTCTTTTGACAGTGGGTGAATTACTTAATCTCTGTGTCTTCCCACTCACAGGCTTTGTGTCCACTGTGTGTGCATGGTGTAATCTCCTCAGGGCAGGGACTTTCTCCCAGGGATGGTGTCTGACACAGTTAGTTAACTACTGCAGTAATGAAAGCTCTGTGTCGATTCCTCTGTGGGATTCAGATTTCTGCCTTCTAAGTGCTGTAGGTTGTTGAGAGATAGCCACTTCTTTTCCTGCCTCTCTCAGTAAGCTGGGAAGAACACTGCAGCTTTGTTTCAGTTGTGCTGTTTCCTTATTTCATGCAAAGGTTTTGGTATCTGTAGAGCATCTAAGATGTGTAAAAACTGTTATGGAGGGCTGAGAAGATCCCTGCATTCCCTTCAGTGATGCCTGCCTGGTTGATGAGATGACAGGCAGCTCTGCAAGTGATTGGTCCTGTGATTTTGGACAGCCCTGTTCTGTCCATCTCTCTGTTCCCCCTTCTGCTCTTTGTCTGCCCATTTATTTTGCTAAGACATCACTGATCTAGAGAACTGATTTATAACTGAGCTTTGGCTCTTCAATACTGTTGTGTTAGTGGAAGAACCTTGGGCTTGTTAATCTGTAGTGGGGCAAAGGAGGTCTTTTTATTAGTGTAACTCTGTGCATATGTGTTCGTGCATCACTTTTCAGGAAATGTCTTCAGTTCTAGGCTGGGCTTTTCTGGACACTGATGCCATGTAGATCTCCTCAGTCTTAAGTAAGGCTTGGTTTGTAGACTTGTCGTCTTCATATTTCTGTGGGTGTGTTTCCCTCTTTGTGTCTAGACTGTCTTGTGTTTTATCTGCTCCTCATATCAAGTGATTACAATGCTGAAGATGTGTTTCTGTGACTGCTTCAGCTGACTTTGGACAGGAGACATTTAAACCATTTGTGCCTCAGAAACATACTCCTCTTCTACTTTTCACTAACGTGACTCAGCCTATTTTGCTAAGCTAGAGAGTATTATGTATCATAATGCTTTAGTTAATATGAACAAAGCACCAGCATGGTGCCTGCAGATGAGGTCTGCCTGCTGCCATTGTCAGAGAAGCTGAGTAGCCCAAGTACCTGCATTCTCTTTGATGCACATCAGGTAGTGCCTCTGTGTGTATGCAGGCTTCACGAGGGGGATGCATCCTGAGTGTGTATTGCAGGCAAGTACCACAGCCTTAGGCCAGCAGGAGAACCTGTGAAAAGGATATTGTGAATTATGTACCACTGCTCTCTGGAGAGCAGGCTCAACTCCAGACTGCAGGCAAGGTGAGTCAAAGGACCTTAGGATCATCCGTGTGACCCAGCATGCTCAGTAGTCTCTTTTTCTGACAGACTTCTTTTCTGCAGCCAGGGACTGAATTGCCAAGTACTTGTGCCTGTCCTGCCTGCAAATGCACAGGGCCAATAAAACAGTTTGAAATAGGCTGTGTAGGTGCTCCACTATTAAGAAGCACTCCTCTAGCCTTTTCTCTGTTTATCTGTAATAATTCAGTATGCTGCCTTTACAATAACATGGATGAAACACTTTAGGAAGTACAGAAAAAATATTTTCAAGCAGGCTGTGTATATCAATACAAAGGACGCATTTCTTATGTGGCGTTAATTTCTTGGCTCTCAGGAGCCACAGCTAACCATCCTTTTCTGTTTTATGATGATATATCTGGCACAATCTTTCTTTCCTTTTTTTTCTTTCTCCCCCTCCCCCTCTTTCTCCATACAAACCAGATTTTTAACAGAGGAGTTTCTCTTCGAAATGTTCTCCTCCAGTTGGTGACGCACTTGAAATTCCCTGGGTGAAATGATCTCCTTTCCTTCCCCCTTTAAACATTCCTATCAACCCTATCTCCTCCTACACCAAAACAACATTCATCGGTTCCATATGCTGCTGAACAGCTCTGTGCTGTTTTATGAATAATGCATGCTGGCTTGTTAGAAGAACGTTTGTTGTACAAACCAGTGGAATTTAAAATTGAGAGCAATATCAGCAGACATGCCATGCCGTGCACGAATGCATAGGCTTCTTGGGGTACTATTCTGGCATCCTTGCTGCATCCCCATCGGAAGGGGGAAAATCTATGAGAAATTGAGGGTGTGTGGGCTTTGAATCTGGCAAGGAGCTACAGGCACTCAGTGATCAGAACCCTTATCCTTGCCTTGCCGGGTGTTACAGATCCGTGCATGAGGACAGGAGAAAATGTCAAGATCTGGGTTTTGAGGGAAGGTGGCAAATAGCAGGTGGTGAAGTAGTATAGATCTGTATTCTGGGGGAGGGCCAGCCTTCAGGTAGTCACCCAAACAGCAAGCCATGAGTGGTATATAGCAATGTGTCGCTCCCCGTCCAAACCTGTCAGAAGGCAATGATTCAGAGCTCTGCCCTGGTCCAAAGGATGAGCACATTAACACCTATTAGGACTCTATGCAGACATCTGTGATGTCTAGTATCTCTTGGCTATGTAACCTGTTTTATTTTTGTAGAGTTGCGCTACTTCAGTTGTTTTTTTCTCTATCCAGTAAAGTACATATGGCAGGAGCTGGAGCTGATGCCTGGCTGACTGCTCTGCTCCAAAGGGCAAAGCTGATGGACAGGTGCTGAGTGACTGGGGGAAATGCTGTGACTGCAAGGACTGAGCACATCTTTGCCCAGAGGTGTATGTGGGGCTTCCTTGCTGCTAGGAATCAACCGTGCCATTAGCAGCTGGAGGTGAAGAAGGAATGTACCCGGGCAGGGCTGCTTGCGGCGGCAGCAGCAGGGACGTGGGGCAAGGGCCTGGCTCAGAGCGCAAGTGCATCCCTGTCCTGGGGGCATCGGAAAGCCACCCAGGCTATCCTCTGCAATGATCAGATGATCGTTCCTCCAAAAATGACTCTAAAAATCAGGGAGGAACTGGGCGGAAGCAAAGATCATGAGAGACAAGGACTGTAGAAGACAAGTCTGGGTCATCCCTGCTGTCTCTATGAACTTGGTTTCGGCTTTGCCTATTTATTGGCTCACAGCAGGTATTTCTGGCTCCTCTTTTATGTGGGGAGCAGGTGTAAGAAATGTGTGGTGTATTCCTTTCCCTCTTGGCAGGCTTTTCTGCATGGGCTAGTGCGAACAGAAAGTCAGTAGTTTGCTTCAAGAACCAGCCCTGTGTTGCCTTTCAAGAGGAGGAGTTACAGTGCTTTGGATCTCTTCAAGCATCTTGCACCCTCCTGGGCAGGCTTTGGGGGCCCTGTGCCTGCTTGTTACTTAGATGATTTACCAAGATCAGTGTCTGGGTAATTTGCTAGGTCGTTGTCCCTGTGTACACACCTGGTTGTGCCTTTCTTTGTGCACTGCTTCTGCATGCAGAGGCTGACTCGCAGCATCACTGGCAGCCTGTTTAAATGGGTCCAGTGGTTCGTGCATGTGACAAGATTTTGAGGAACGTGAGGGTGGTGAATGACTTTTTTTCCTTGGTAGCTTTGTAAAATAAACAGGAGTTTTCAGAAGCATTCTCTCTACAGTTTTGGTTTTCTTTCCAATTGGAATAAAAGTACCAGCTAGTAAGAGCTTGTGAAAATCTGGGGTTTTTGTGGACCTACTTGCTTACCAAAGGGAAAATGGGGGTGGAATTCAGCAGTTTTTAAAAAAGAGTTACAGCTTTCCACTTAAAAAGGAAAGTTTGCCTAGTTTATGAAGAAATACAAACAAATCCCACAAACACATAATGTCTTTTTTTTTTACACTGGAGTCTTCTAAGGGTCAAATTGGAGCTGTAGGAAACAGCATTGGAGTTAAAACAAGAAAGGTGCCTAGGATTTTGCCTACTGTTCTGCTTTATCCAACAGTCAATTTCCTTTATTCTTCCTTCAAAATTGCACTTGTTTCTCTGAGGAGCTTACAGTAGTGCTGGGCCTGAGGTGCGGTGCACCTAGAGATCAACACTTATCAGGAAGGGTAAAGCTGTAAGCTGTAAGGAGTAGGTCTTTGTGTTCTGTATAATAGGGGTAGAAAGTCAAAGCATTGAAGTCAGACCCTGGTGAGTGGTTGATATCTCGGGGTTTGGATCCTGTCTACAGTGGCCTTGGGTGACAAAAGAGATAGAAGGTTTTTCCCCTTTCTGACGGGTATCGGTCCAGCTGGGAAGGTGAGACCCATGCAATATTTGTTCTGTCATTCACCGCTGTGGTCCAGCCTCCTGTTTTCTGGCTTACATAGTGAGTTTGCCAAACAATTCCCAGTCTAGCAGGTAGGAAGTGGTGACTATTGTCAATCTGTAAGAGTGCTTTAAATGAGAGCTTTTTAAATTTTTTTTTCCATTTCCCAGAGAGAAAACACGAGTTAATAAAACCTGTCCTTGCAGCTAGCTAAGTACAGTGGAAGTCATGTCCATGCCATAATCTCTGATGAGCTTTGTTGCAATTTGGTGAAGCATTTAAGTGCTTGTCTTCAAGTTTGTTTGATTTAGGCATACTCTGGAGAAATGTCTGCTGAAAAGAGCTGCTGTCTGGATCAGGGCCTTGGGGAGCAGCCATGAAATAAGTCAGAGGGCAGGTGCTGTGCTGTACACGTATGCTACCGGTTGCAAAACATGGCAGGAGGAAATTTCACTTCTCTGGAACATCTGAGAGCCCAGGTAGATATCAGGAAAATGTTAAAGTGTAAATTATTTTGGAGAAGGGACTTAAAGCAGCTCTGAAAGGCCGGTGAGTCCAGCAGCAAGTGCACAGCCTTGCAGCAGTCTCTGCCAGAGAGGTAGGCTCGGGGACAGGCATGGGAACTCATGTATTTGCGTCCCTGGAGAGGTCTGCTTGTTGAGGTCTCAGTTAACATGCCTGGTGGACACACAGAACATGCTGTGGATACTCTCTACAGTTTTCCTTCTGTTTCTTAAATACCAGAAACTTTTTGACAGGCTCTGTTTGATGCTCTGTGGGGGACACCGTGTCCTTGGTCAGATGTGTGCCATATGACTGGGTTGGTGTCTGTTACTCTCTAAAGTAGGAAGATGATGTCTGGCTCATTAGTAAAGGTTGGGACAAACATACCTCTCTTTTCACAAGGCAAAAGCCTGGGGCATTTTTTGTCCCTGCACCAATCTGGACTGCTGCTTTTGTGTGTTTTGCTCTTTGGCTGCAGTGATCCCTAGAGACGTGCTTAGCAGTGACATCTCATAAAAACCTGTACAGGGCAGGTGTTAATTTTCAGAGGTTTTGACCCAATCTTGTAGGCATTTGGGCCAGAGAGCAACAAATGTGTTTCCCCAAGCCAGGTTTTTGCTGTTTCAAAAACTCATTCAGCTAGATCAGTAAAAAAAATACTACTTCTGGAAAAATGGGGAGGCAATTGTGGAAAGTATTCAGCCTCTTTGCCTTGTATTTGGAAGTTGTTTTCTGGCTCAAAATATACAAGAGTATTTTAGTCATAGCAGGAAGAAAAGAACAAGTCAAAGAATAAGACAGGGGCTTTGGCCAAATCATATAAGAAATGTTCAATGACCCCAGGAACCAGTATCAGAATTGGTTTGTGTAGAAAAATGGAGTTGTGTCTCATTCTGCTGAACTGGCAGGGGAAAAATATTAGCTCTTTCTTTTGCCTTCTTTCTGCGGAATGGTCTTAAAATCTCTTGATAGCTTTCACCTGAAAATTAAACAACTGCTTACGAATTGCCATAAATGCCCATCCATTCACCTTTGGCTGTTCGCCTTTGGTTCAGAGCTCCTTATGCAACTTCACAGAAGATAGATTATATAGAAAAAGTACAGACTTGGAAATATTTCATCACATTTCTCTGAATGGCACAGTGAAGCCCAGTTAGTGGTGAGGATCTCTCTTTGCTAGCTCAGTGTAAGTAGGATGAGGCATGATTATTCCTGGTGTTCATACCTGTTGTATTGCTCTGAGAAACCTACTTTTTTGGAGCATTGTGACCAAAAGTTGCTGCCTGTGTAGCATCAGCATGAGGTGAGTTACACCAGTATGTTTGACCTGCTTGTGTATGGTTCAGTTAAGCCAGATTTCCACAGAGCTGAATATTAAAGATCTTCAAGTAAGATTTCCAGATTCAGAAAGGAGCCAGTGGATGACAGGATGAAGAGTGGGATATGCTTATGGTATTGCTCATGCGAATTCAGCTGTGGCATATGCACAAGACTAATTTCAACTCTTCAGTTTCCAAATTATTTTTGGTTTGGGTCAGCATTAAGGCTATCTAAATGTTACTGTTTCTGTTGAGCATCATGTCATAGCTATTATAGTATGTGATTTTCAGGCTTGTTCATACTTGATGTGCTACTTTTTGCTAATCATGTGCATCAACAGTTCTTCTACACGTTAACATATTTTGAGGCTGTGTAGGAGTTATGTGCCAGAGGGAGTAAATCTAGCTATGTATATAAGGTGAATTACAAATGTGGATTATACGTGTGAGAATCAGGGGCATTCCACACCAAAATACTTTGCTTGAGTCAAGTGACCTATTTGAAGAACTCCATTAGCTTGTAGTAATACCAGGGGTTTAACCATTGTATACATCAGCTACTGGAGGGCTGAAATAAGACATACTCATCCAACTGATATACTTTCTCTCTCAAAAAAAAAATCCATCCCAGCTGTCTTGTTACTCACCCCAGGCTTAAGTCAGCCTTCAGACCCTTTTCTTTGTGGGTTTGTATCGACAACAGAACTGTTACCTTTGGTGTCAAACCTGGCACCTTTCCTATGAATTGAAAGAGGAACGGTGTTAGTGGGCAGCAGTCAAAGATAGTGATCTTCAAGCACAGAAGTTGCTTAACATTCATTTTCTGTTTTGCACTTAGAAACTGAACATGTTTGTGTTTAGGTGTGTGACTGGGAAAGCATTCAGGTGTCTGTGAGGCTCAGGGGCTTTGGATAGCTATTCTGGCAAATTTTTTCAGGTAAGCCTGTATGGTGAAATCTTAATGTCCGCATTAAAATCATTGACTAAAATGTCTCACTGAGAGTCAGGAATTAAACTGAACCTTGAATTTCAAGGCCGTAGTCTTGTGGCTTTTGCGAACTGTAAGTAAAGTTTAGGTTCATGACCACCTGAGGAACTAGAATGTACCTGAGTCTGTGAGAACCAGTGAGATGCATCCCAGAGTCCTGAGGGAATTGGCTGATAACAGTTGTCGAGCCACTCTCCATGGTATCTGTAAAGTCATGGTAGTCATGAATTCACCATTGTATTGATGAAGTCTCAGGTGACTGGAAGAGGGGAAACATTGTACCCATCTTTTAGAAGGGTAGAAAGGAGAACCGTGACAACCTGGGACCTCCCAGCCGTACCTCTGTGCCTCGGAGTATCATGGAACAGATCCTCCCAGAAGCTGTGATAAGGCGTGTTGAGAACAGGGAGGTGATTCGAGACAGCCTGTCTTCACCAAGTGCAAGTCTTGCCTGACCAACCTAGTGGCCTTGAATGANCAGCAGAAGGATGAGATGGCAGAGGGACCTGGACAAGATAAAAAAGTGGGTCCTTGGGAATTTCATGAGGTTTAACAAGACCAAGTGCAAGGTGCTGCACCTGGGTCAGGGCAACCCTTGGTATCAGCACAGGCTGGGGATGAACAGATGGAGAGCAGCCCTGGGGAGAAGGACTTGGGGGTGCTGGTGGGTGAGAGGCTGGACATGACCCAGCCATGAGCACTCCCAGCCCAGAGAGCCAGACGTGTCCTGGGCTGCATCCAAAGCAGCGTGGGCAGCAGAGCCAGGGAGGGGATTCTGCCCCTCTGCTCTGCTCTGGTGAGAGCCCACCTGGAACACTGCATCCAGCTCTGGGGTCCCAGCACAGGAAGGACATGGACCTGCTGGAGTGAGTCCAGAGGAGGAACACCAAGATGATTGGGTGGATGGACTGCATTTCCTATGAAGATAGTCTGAGAGAATTGGGCTTTTTCAGCCTGAAAAAGAGGAGGCTTAAGGGTGACCTGATTGAGGGCTTCCAGTACCTGAAGGCAGCCTACACGTAGTTTTTATAAGTGCGTGTAGTGAAAGGACAAGGGGAAATGGCTTCAAACTAAAAGATAATAGGTTTAGACTATATGTTAGGAAGAAATTTACTGTAAGTGTGATGAGGCACTGGGACAGGTTGCCCAGGGAAGTTGTAGATGCCCATCCCATCCCAACCCCAAAGCCAGGTTGGGTGGGCCTCTGAGCAGCTTGGCCTAGTGAAAGGTGTTTCAGGAGTGTTGGAACTAGATGGTCTTTAAGGTCCCTTCCATGGCTGTTCCATGATTCTATTCTTAAAAAGGCATAAGCCCCAAAAACTTGCTTGAGAAAACGACTGTAATCTCAAAACATGCATTCAGTATTTTTTCCTTAGGTGAAATTTTTGCTGAAGCTTTTCACATTGCTGTTAGCAGATGTGGTAGTTTCTTGAGACAGCTTACTTGCTGATATTAATTGGGTGTCTTTCCTCAACATATTAACGTATAGGTAGCAGGGGTCAAACAATAATTCCATCTCATTTCTCTCTCTTTGCAGGCCCTCTACAATTCAATCAAGAATGAGAAGCTGGAATGGGCAGTGTAAGTATACTTCTACTGCATAGAAATTAGGAATTTAAAAATAGTACCTGTGTAGTAACCTGTTTATACCTCCTATGTCACCATCTGTGTGGACTCCAAAGCCTGTAGAAGATAGCCAGTGTGCATAATGAGTTTGCTTTTTTGCTAATGAATGACCTGGCAATACAGCCTCATCTGTTTCTCCAGCAAGGGCAGTTGTTAATGATACGAGCCAACTGCATTTGTAAGGAAAGAGGACATTTCATTTAGTTGGAAACTTCAGCCTGAAAAGAGAGAAATTAAATCCTCTGTTGTTCTGTGACTGTATAAATAAAACAGAAGTTGACTTCTCCCTTTATCTTTATGTTCATTGTGTCAGAACTGCTGAATAGGAACACACGTCTTGGATTGAGTTTCCTGCTGTTGGTTTATTGTCTTGGTTTGTCTCCTGATTAACTATGGATAACTTGACAACAACCTAATGTGAAAGATGATAAATTGGACAAATTCTGATATCCTCCCTTCCAATCCTTAGTTGCTTTTGACAGGCTAACACTTGTTTACTATGGAAATGCTACGGACAAGAAAAAGCTTCAATTTCTGATTGTGTTAAACTGACATTTCTCTGTGCTTAGGTTTCATGTGGTCTAGTTACACCAGGAAAGGGTAGAAGTGTCTCCTTTTGATTTTACCACTTGCAGAACAGTGGATTTTAGTATAAAATAGGAGAATGATGTCTTTTTTATACTTTGGCTATACAAGGTATTTCCCTGCATGTATTTACATATCTGAAACCTCACCTTCTTGGGAACAACTTGTCTGGAAAGCATGCCCGTGCACCTCTTGTGCTAGAAGTCCTAACAACTGCCATAGGTCTTGCAGGCCCAGTCGCTTCTGGTCTTCATTGTTTTAAGATCATCATCTCCAAACAAATTTCTTGTCAGTCTGTGCAGCCTCACAAGGGCTGCTGGTTTCAAGTGGAATTGCTGTCCCGGTTCAGAAATGTGTTAGGTGATGTCGGAGTAGTAAAGAAGGTGTGCCATTAAGGGGAGTCAGCAAGAAGTGCCATCTCTGATGAGCATTAAAAGTCCTGGTGGGAGACATTTTCGCAGACTGTGACTTGGACCTGGGATACGCTGTGTGAATCCTACGTGTCACACCAAAGCTGTTTGCCAGACACTGTCACAGCTACTTTAGAAGCAGCAGAATCCATCATGTGACTTTCTCGGTGTCAGAATTTTCCTCCAGCTCTTGCCAAGAGACCATACTGTGTCTAATACACTTGGGCAGCCTCCAGGTGGGAACTGGCTCATGACTGGCTCTGCTCCCATGAACCTCAGTCAAGGTGATTTTTGAGATAGCTTTCTCCTATATAGGTGGTAACTGCTTTGGCATTTACATAGTCTAGTCCGTGTCCTTTGCTTGGGGGAAAATGCCAAGCAGGCTGGAAGAGGGATAATTCAGACTCTTTCTTAGATAGGACTTTGGGTGGATATAAAGCTACCTCCTTACAGGAGAATGCTCAAAGGTGGCATTTGTTCCAGTCTGAGACTGACGTGTAGCTCCGACTGATGTTACAGTTACTTTCCATGATGGGAAACAAAGCTCATTCTGGGCATAGTCAGTCCTTTAGAGCTGAGAGTACTGGATGGAAGAGGGAATGTGAAGATGTTTCTGTTCATTTTTATAGATATGTGTGGTTGGTGTAAAGAAATAACCCCAAGGATCCCTGGGGCTGGCTGAGCGTGAGGGAGGAGGCACGTAACTCTCTTGCTCTACTGCAAGAGAAAGCTGAATGGGAAGGAGACATGGTCAGTTTTGTTCTGGTGGGACCAAAGAAGGTCCCCTCTCCCTTTCAAAGATTATTCCTTTGCTTCCCCAGTGCACTTGACCGGGTAAGAAGTGGGAGATAAGACAAAGGTGAAGATAGGACTGCAAACCCCAGTATAAGCTCTCCTGCAATGCTGGGATGTCAAAGGAATGCCTTTCGTCCAGCCAGGAATCCTTTGAGGATCTAAGATGTTTGTGAGCTAAGCAAAGATTTAAGAGCTGCTTTGGAAGTACATTATATATTGAACTAATGGCTATCAGTAAGTCCATAGGCAGGAAAGGGTAATGGTGAAACATAAGATGGGGAAAGAATGCTATGCAATCCTTATCTTACTAGTTGTGAGCTAGGTGTGTTATCACCTTAAACAGTTTGCAGTACATTTCCAGTGGAATTATAGTCTGATCCAAAGCCCACGCAAAGAAAGGCTACCATTGACTTCAATTTTGTAATCACAAGAAGTGACACCTTAATCAGCAAATGTTCTCCAGAGACTTTCAGTAGGAGTATTCATTTATCCTTTTTGAACGGGAAAGCATGGGTGCAGCTCTGAAGAGAGAATTGCATTACAGCTCTTCTTCTGCAGTAGTGCCCGCTTCAAGTTCTCCGCAAAGTTAAAAGTGAATCACATACCATAATCTGTAAAATAAAGAGATCTGACCTGGAATTTACCCTGAACTGGTAAGTGTGGAATCCTGAAAGCACACTTCTACTCCACACTGCACACCCCAAAGGTGTGAGTTATTCCTCACGTCCGTTGTGGATGCGCTTAAATTTGAAACAAGGGAAATTTGAAATCAATCTTTCAAAAGGTTTTCTAGCAATAAGCCTTTTAAACCAGGACACAAATTTACCTGGATAAACTAGAGAAGTACTTTCATTGGAGGTTTTTGTGAACTGGTGATTCTGTCTGGAATGGGTTAGGAAGAGTAGATCCAGCCATAGAGGCAAAGAAGCCTCCTAAAATCTCTTTAGTCCTGTTGTCTGTAATATCGTATCTCAGGTTTTTTAGATGTTTCTCATACTTTGGCTTTCACACTGACCATTGTCAGCTTTAAGCTGAAGAAGAAAAATTCATTTGATTACAAAGGTACCAGCGCTAAGTATGTTTTGTTTGCATGTCTACATGGAAATGTGGTGGTGGCCAGTATTGTTTTCCATTGTTTGTAATACTGTGTGTGCTTCCTGCTGAAGGTAATAGGAAGAAAAAAAATTATCATCCTAAAATAGGCAATCTAGAATTAATATATGAACCCCCAAAGCACTGCCTACAAAATTCTAAAGCCAAATGGCTGTGTTTGAGCCACTTGTGTCCCAAAAGTGTCCTCTCAGCAGAACAGTGTAGTTTTCAGGAGAAACACTTGGTTTTTAATTAGTCAGTGGTACACTTTTCTTTCCAGAGAAATTTACATGGACATGATATATTATTATTTTGTTTTTCTGTGCTACACTGAAAAATTATCTCCGTTCAGCCAAAACAGAACAGGTCACAGTGATGGTGGTAAAGAGATGCTGCCAAATCAAACTGTGATGCTGGGATCAGAGTAGTTAGAAAGACATCTGTGCTGAAACTCACCTTTTTCTAGGTCAAAGTGAGGAATCTCTCCCTATTATAATTAACTTTTTGTCTCCAGAGTTCTAGGATGTTTCCTGTTTGCAGCTTCTTGATTGGTTTTAGAGTGGGCTCAGGTGGTATTCAACCTGGTCCTCTTTTCTTCCCTCCTCCCACTGGGAAAGGTGCCAAAACTTCTCTCAAGTGGATTTCCTAATACAGATGCTGTCATTTCCACAGATGCATATTAGAAACGTGATTTTTATTTTTCAGTTGAAATATTTAAATTGATGAACCCAACCTTCTGCTATGTCATGTAAGTTTGCTATTTGAACAAGCGCAGAGATGAAGCAGACTTTTAAAAATGAAGGGGTTGACCACATCGTTCCAGATTAGTGACTTCAAAATTTTCAAAGGCAGAGCCTCAAATCAGACCATAGAATGTACAGAATTTTTTTTTTACTGAGAGGATCGGATGGTGCTTTTCTCCCAGAAGACAAAAATTGGACTTCCTTGTATAGGATCTTTTTGGGAGAGGCAAAAAATGCTTTTCTTCACGAAAATGCCAGCATCCGGATTTTTATGTTTTTCACATCTATGTGTTTAGGAAGCAAACTCTTTCTAGTTGTCAGTGACCATGTATTTGGGAAGCAAAACGTTGTTTCAATGCTGTGGCTGCAAGTAATAGCGCAAGCAGATCCTGGCTTTTGTGTGCTGGTTCTCATGGGCAGCCAGAGGGCTGGTTACTGCTCTCTCTGCAGGTCCTATTCCAAAGAGACAGGCTTAGGGAGGTGGAACTGAAGCTCCTTGTTTTGGGAAGCCTTGCAAACGTGATGTGCCATAACCAGAGTCTTGGAGAAACTCAGCAGAACTTTTTCCCGTCACCAGGACCCTGCGGAGCAGACACACTGTAAGTCCCATTTCCTGTGGATGGAAAGTGGGACATAAAAGGTGTTTTGCATCTATCAGTGCTTTTCAGTCATCAGGGAAGGGTCACCAGAGGAATTGGTTCCAGACCCAGATCAGGGAATGATCTTCATCTGCTGATCAGGGACAAAAAATCTCTCAAGACTTCTGCAAGCCTCATGATGATGTTTTGCCTACTGAAAGGTGTTTTGGAACCATTGTGGGTTTTTTCCCCCCAAAGGCAGAAGGATTGTGCTACCTCCTGTATGAAATGGGAAGGAGAGGCAGTAGTCCTGCCCTTAAAAAGGCCTGACAAAAAAGGCCTGTGTGACACTACATCCATGACTCTGAACAAACCTGCACGGGCACTGCCACCCACATCACTGGAGGCCTTCACGCTGGGAATGTTACAGCACATGGATGATCTGTGAGAGCCATCTGAGGATGGGGAAGCAGTCACATTCCCCACAGTTTAGGGTTTCAAACAAAGATCAGTTTTCAGGTGTATGTACCCAGAATCCCACTGAATTTTATGCAGTTCCTTCTTGCAAAAGTAGCCTAAAGGCTTCTTAGAAGTAAGCTCAAATTATTAAATCCCTGATAAACAGTATTCAGGACCTATCTATTCAGCCAGGTTTGGAAGACACCTGAGGAAAGGCTAATGCCTGAACTTTTTTTGCTGCTTTTGACATTCCTCCAAATCGTCTTGCTTTCTTCTTATGTTTGACCACTGAAGCAACATGGAGTATTTGAGTAAATGAGTCCCAGATCCCCAGGTTTTCATCCACATCTTGTTTGTAATGAGTCATTTTGCCCCTCTGGCTCCCTTTGTTGCCTCTTGCAGACTGACTTCGTGCATCTTGCCCTCGTGCATATTGTCAAGAGCACTCAGCTCTCAGAAATGCCTGGAGCTTCTGGGTTTCAAAGATGTCCCATTTTCAGGATAGAACAAAAGACCAATTGAAGGTTTGTTCAGTGCGACCAGCAGTCGTGACAGCAGATGCTATTTTGTCCTTGTCCACCATATCTTTAGAGGAATTCCTGTTTCAGTTGATGCCCTAGAGGTGCTGAGTTTAAGAGCACTGCCCCCAGCACTTAGTGGTGTCCAGGATGCCCCAAGACTGCTCATCACGCCACTGTGGCTGCTTGGTTAAGGGCACTGGTGTATTCCCACAGGACAGTTGATCAGTATACAATAATTCACTCCCATAGCTCCAAAGGAGATAGTTTCTTCCAAAAAAATGTTAAGCCTTTTGCTGCAGTTTGTCTCTGCTGACAAGGAGAAATCTGCTGTGTCCTTGGCTGAAATCCCAGAATTCAGAAGGCACTTCTGTGTGACAAATCAGCCTGAGTGCTTATGCCCTTTGAGAGATGTTAGTCTGGATTAAGTGCCTCAGACTCATGTTGACTCATTGCCTCTGGAATGGACATATAGCTAAGAAACACATAACACAGAGTGGTTCAGACTTACCAGCAGCTAGTAAGTGTAGTAGACACAGGAAGGGTGGGGACAAACAAAATTGTCAGAAATACCCACACTTTCTGAGTTGGGAGAGGGCTTCAACCAAAGCATACTTGAAGAAGTCCTTATTGCTTGACTAATAAAAAAATTGTGTAGAACTTTCTGTGCTGGAGTGGGAAAGCACACATCAATAGGCTGAAAGGTGCAAGGACTGCTCTTCCTTGCAGGAATCAGGTCTTCCAAGTAAAAGTTTCTCTCCTCTTAATTAGGAGACCTTGCAAGACAACCTCATGAAGATATGGTGCACCTCCTTGACTATATCTCTATAATTAATATGAGGTGATGAAAGTCAAATGCTTGGGAACATTCCCTGGTACTACAGAGTTCACTAATACATCCCCCATGTTTCTGGGTTTGGTTTCCTTGTTGTCAAACCAGTCTCTTATCCTTTTACATCCTTAGAGTACGTTATTCCCCAGAAGACCATTTCATAGAATCATAGAATCATTTTGTTTGGAATTATCTAGTTTGGAAAAGACCTCCATGATCATCAAGTGGAACCTTTGATTGAACATCGCCATGTCAACTAGACTGTGGCACTAAGTGCCACACCCGTTTGTTTCTTGAACACCTATAGGGATGGTAACTCCACCGTCTCCTTGGGAAGTTTGTTCCAGTGCATAACCACCCTTCAGTGAAGAAATTGCTCCTGATGTGCAATCCGAGCTTCCCCTGGCACAGCTTGAGGCTATGTCCTCCCATCCTGTCACTGGTTGCCTGGGAAAAAGGGCAACGCCCACCTGGCTACAATCCACTTTCAGGTAGTTGTAGAGAGTGATAATGAGCCTCCTTTTCAGCAGAGCTGAGGATAACGTAGGTTTGTTGCTCTAGCCTGCAGTTCTTGGAGGACTTTTTTTTTGAATGGTCATTTACATAAGCAGCCATGGTTGGAGTATATCCTGAAAAGAGTTTCTGAATTGACATACGCCTTGCTAATCCTCACATAATACATGCCTTTGAGCATATACATGTGTTTGGAATGTCTGCCTGAGCTTGCACTCTCTCCTAATCATCTGGGTCCAGTGAGATGCAGCAACTTGGGGTCCACCCCCAGTGGGCTGGCAATATTAGCCATCATTATGCTCAAATGATAGGTTATTTTTTTAAATCAGATGCTGGTCTCAGGAGGTGTTGCTACCACAGCTTTCCAGTGACAGCCTTCATCTTCCGTGACACACCTTTCCTAGTCACCTGGAGGGGAATGTATGTGGACTTCAAAGGATGAAGGGCTGCTCTGTAATCTGGCCTGTTCTCTGAAAACCACTGTCCTACTCTTGTGATGGACATGCTTTATTTTCTAGGTTGCCTAGTCCTTTTTAGCTTTTGCCTGTGGCAAGCAAAAAGGTATTTATTAGTCAGACAATGCTTGTAACTTGCATTGTTGTCCCCAATAGCTATGTTGAATACGTTGCCCTAATAAGTAACATTTTGAGCAGCATTTTGTTTCCGAAGTACAAATAACATAATTCACCTAGTGTAGTTTTTATTTTTAAATTACTACTTTTATGTTAGTCTGCAGAGGAAAATAAAGAACAAGAGGTAGAGTCTGTGTTTCATACGCTAAGTTAAGGGGTAAGTGATCTGTAGTATTCTAATTATTTTCATTGATGCCTTTTCTTGGTCTTAAAAATCAAGAGCTAGATACGGTTAAGGGGAAAAGAGGTTTTACTTCACTATTTAATAAGGATTTTTGTGGTGCACCACTTCTCCAAGGTGGAGTGTGCCAAAATGCACACACACGGTAGATCACATATACAATTTATAGACTTTGCAAACTATAGGACTCTAGCATATCTACATATAAAGACTATAGCATATCTACAAAGATTCCTCAATGAGAAGCTTGAATGAATAGCGTGATATCTTCCATTCCGAGGAATTTCCCTTTGGAGGGGCTGAATCTTAGTTAACAGGAGGTGTTCTAGAGAGGACCTTGGTTTTTCAGGGTAGAGTAGTTTCTGGCTTCCATCTGCTAGGCCTTTAGGGTGTTTGGTTTTCTGGCTCAACAGAACACTACGACTATGCTAAGTTATTGGAGTTAAGGAATTACAAGTATGCATACTAAGAGCACTGAGGATACATAAAAGGTATATAAAAGAAAAGGCAAAAAATTATCATGGCATCATCATCAACATGTGACCTCATGAAGGAATTGGGCATTTTTCAGGAGAACCCAGCAGGCAAATGCTTCCTGTTTTAGCACTCAAATACATGGAGTTAAAAATAGGTGAAGTTGGAGGACACAGAACACTCTCGAAGTCTTACCTTTTGAAACAGTCATGGAAACTTGGGCTTTATTGAAAATCTGTGTCCTGTGCTGGTGAAGTAGGTGAACTGAAGTTTTGCTATCATATGTCTATGTTTTGGTATATTCCTAGGTTTCTCCCTAATTATGGCCCCCTATAAAGAGAGAGGTATGTTTTGACAAGGAGTGTTCAAAAATTGCTGAAGTGAAACTTTGCTGATCAGTCCATCATTCATGCATGATTTTCACTGCTTTTAAAGGGATGAAGAAGAGAAAAAAAAATCTCACTCAGAAGGTACAGATGAAAAGGATAATGGGAGCCAGACAAAGGCTGTCAGTCGAATTGGCAACTCAAATAACCCATTCCTGGACATCCCTCATGACCCCAATGCTGCTGTGTATAAAACTGGATTTCTGGCTCGGAAAATCCATGCAGATATGGATGGAAAGAAAAGTGAGTAATATTTCAATCCTAATATGTTATTTTCTTGTTATGTCTTCACAGTGCCTCTTACAAATGAGCCCATGTTCTTCTCAAGGCGAATAGTGATCCTTCATTAGGGGAAATAGCAGCAATAACAGGCAACACAGCAACTGGATTATCACAGTCTCACTGCTAGGCCAGAATTTACAATGCTCAGTCCCATCTGCAGCAGCTCTAATGCCTGAGTATAAAACGTAATGTGATACAGCAAAGTAATGTGAATTTTTTTGTGCTAAAAGAAAATTAATATACTGGTTTACAGAATAGAAAACAATTTCAACTGAATTACAGTAGCTGTTCTGCAGTAATTTGATAATTCTCCTTTTCCTTATGTGACACCAGATTGTTCCAAATCTCCCATCCCCTCTGGGTCTGTCTTTAAAGAAAGGCTGTTCTTTACCTCTATTTGGAAGATGCTGTAACTGTTCCTTTCTCTACTTTCCCAGCCTTCATATCCAATAAAGGGCAGCAGCTTTTGGCACCAGCTGGATTTTTACTATGCAGTTCCTCCCTGCCCCTTTCTTGTAACAATCCTGCTGTGTCTCTGACTTACTTTAATGATCTTCTTCCCTTCTTGGCCTACTTTGGTTTGTGGTGCACTAACTATTGAGGGCCTCTGATGCACCTGTGTGTGTTTTGTTGTTAGGATGCCTTCATTTGTTGTCTATAGATGTTGGAAGAAGCTGAGGTTAGTTAGAGCATCTGTGTTTTCCCCAATCATTGTGTGGTTCACATTGTTGGGCTAAATCTCAAAGTCTGGCTTCATGATGGTTTTCCACTAACAGCCAGTCTCTCCTAGCTGGGCTAAGCTCTCTGGTGTTCACATGTTTTGCAAGTCTTTTTTAGAAGGTACAATTGGAGGGTCAGTATTTTCAAGATGGAAGCTGACAGCTGGACCCAGCTGGACAACTGGGTCCAGACAGAGGTGTCAAAATCAAGCTGACCTAATTCTTTATGATGACTGGATACTCTAAATAGATTTGTCTTTATTAAACATCGTATTTTCAGCCTTAATAAGTAATTGTATCTAGTTGCCTTTATTAAATTATTTATTTAATTATAAATGCCAGAATTGCTCATTGTCCAGCACACTTGACCCTGGCATTTTGGGGATAACTCTTTTATGAGTAATGTAATTAGTGCCGTGTTTTTAAAAGTTCTTGTACAATTTAAAGGTCTGTCTTACTGTCGTGTAGTTCTCAAAAAAGTTGCATTCTGGCTTTCCAGGTGCAAATAAAACAAAACTTTTTCTTTTTTAAGTTAGTTAGACCTTTTCATATTTCATTTCGTAATGGAGTTTTTGTGGGGCAGAGATTAGCTTGTTTGGGATTTCTTAATGAGGTGATGTGCTGGAATGCTCATCTGTATTTTCTCAGGAACCTAGTTCTGAAGGCTAAAGCACTTGGGCACTTAGAGGAGAAGGGTGCAGCAGGAGCCAGTACCTGGAAGCTGAACTGAATAAATGCCAATTAGAAATAAGGCGGGTTACGTGAGATGAGAATGATTAACCTCTGGGACAATGGACTTGACCTCTTCATTTTGGCTTTCTGTCTTCAGATCAGAATGGGTTGCCTTTCTGATGTCACGCTTTAGTTGGGCACGGGTTATTAATTTCAGTATAGAGTCCGTGATGCACAGATATGGGTGCTGGTCAGCGGTGTGTTCCCACTCTTGGTGGGGAGTGAACTTAGATGCAGGCTTCTAGTCCCTGGCACTGTGACTGTGCAGCCTGTGCCTAATTCTCTCCCTCTGTTGCACCTGAATTTCAGATTGGGTCCTTCAGCCTTCGTGCTGAATTTGCTTTCCCCGCCTCGCCCCTGCTGCTTGTCTCTAGGAATTTACGGGCTAGATATGTTGTCTCTGTTATGTTCTTCAAGCTTTCTTGACTTTAGCTTTCTTGTGGGATTGGGTATTTTTCATAAGATTTTGTTTGGCACCCTTCTCCTTTCTCAATGCCAACTTGGGTGTGCAGCAGCAGTTAAGGGGAAGGATGCTCTAAAGAGTCCCTGCTTTCTGAGTAGTATCCCACTGGTCCTGAGCAGTGCCTCCCAGCCTGCTGTGGCATGTAGAAAGACTGTTTCTTTCTAGAAACTGCCATGGTGCAGAGCTCAGACGTAGTTGTCTAGGGGCAGTGTCTCCCTATCTGCAAAAGCACAAAGACTGGATCCCTGTGGCCTGCTTTCTGCATTGCTGCTGTTCCTTTCTGATCCAGTCCAGGGCTGTCATCAGGGCTGTTGTATTACTCTGTCACAGCAGGTATGTGCAGGCACTGTGCTAAGTTGCACTGTCCTTTGAAAAAGATAGTATGAAGGAGGTTTAACACAGGACTAATGTAGCTCTCCTGTAGCCTAGACAAAGTGTAAAAATGGATCTGAGTTAAATGGGTTTTCATTTGTTTTCTTTCCAGCTCCCCGGGGAAAACGAGGCTGGAAAACCTTTTATGCTGTGCTGAAAGGAACGGTCCTGTACTTGCAGAAGGTAGGGAAAATCACTGTCTTTTGAAAACTAATTAAAGAGGAATAAAGCAGCGTGCATCCTCTCCACTCTCTCAGCCCACCTCCAGGCTCCTTTCCCTCTGATGCACAGCATGGCTGATCTCCCTACCCCCCACCCTATTAACACACATATTCAGGCATGAATCCTTTCACTGCCACCCTCTCCCTTTTCACAATTTCAAGTTCAGTTCCACTGTCCGCATCCACGTGTGCACCCTGTAAGTTCCAGTGTGTGCCGTTGCTGTCTCACATGACTGAAAAAAATAGACAGCTTCACCAGCAAAAACAGTGTCACCTCTCTGTGTCATGCTCACATTCCTCTAGGCTGCTTTTAATTTCACATTACGTACATATGACTTCATCTTCTGTAAGGTTGTCCTCCTTTCCCAGCTTTTCATGGTACACTTCAATGCGGTGCCTGCAAGACCAGCTGCAAAACAGCTGAACAACAGCTTGGCCTGGGTAGGAATCTGCAGCTTCTGTTCCTTTGCAAAATTGAAGGATAAAAGGATACTTTTTTCCCACAAAGCCAGAAAAGACTGGTTTCTAACAAAATGTGCTTCCTGACAGCAAGATGTCTAAAAAAAAAATGTAGGATGAAACCCTTCAAGCCTTTTGTTGCGAGCTTAAATATATTGTAGTACATTTTTAACTATACTGTTGGAACATGAAATGCAACGTATGAGTGAGAACTGTCAAAATCAAATAAATGGCAGCAGCTAAGTAGGTTGTTAAGGCTTTTTGCCCTCCAATATAATTGAAATATTCATGGAAGAGATGCTGCTTGTCCAGACTGCCCTGTATTGCAGAAGTATGCTTCTTTGAAAGCTGTTTTGCATTTCCACTCTGTTTTGTAACTATCAGGAGTGCAGGTGCATACTACTGTTTCCTTCTCCCCTCCTGTGGCTTTCTGAAGTTGTTGGTTTCATTGGAGCCCACCTGAATAGTCTCTTGAGAAGAAAGAGTGATTTCGATCCAATTATTATAGCATGAGGTTTACAAGGTGAATGCTCGGGGTGCAGTACCTTTTTGAGTGGGCTGAAATCCTGAAACAGACAAAAAAATCTGCAACCAGGATAGAAGATTTGGGCTGAAAGTTGGATATGATATGCTCAAAGCCAGTGCAACAGCCTAGAACCAAATCTGCTTAATCCGAAGTCCTTTTGCTGGGGGAAAGTTCAGGTTTTACTAAAATGCCTTCATGGCAGGCTTGTACTTGCCCTTTTTTAACTGAAGTGGATTCATCTGCTTCAGTTTCTGATGTAAGTCATCCTCAATGTTCACCTGAAAAGACTGCATGGTTCTCTGAGAAATACGAAGGTTCCTTGTTTGTACTACAAGAATTAATTTCTTATTTGATGTTCAAGGGAAAGAACTGAGGATACTGTCTATTTTAGCACCTTAATTAAATATTTTTATGACTATTGCTGGCATATTAGTTTAAAATGCTTTCTGTTTAATAAAATGTAGAGATGCAGATGTAGCATGCGAATTTTCTACAGAATGCTGCCCTCCCCCTTCCTACCCTCCACGCTTTCAGGAGCAGGGAGTAATTTCGCATATGACTGAACCTTTGCAGAATGAAATGCATTGTTGGAGTTCTTGTTCTTACTTGTTTGTTTTTTGTGTATTTGCACTTGTCAGAGCACCTGAGTTCAGTGATGACAGGGCAGTACTCTGCAAAGCTGCATTCTCCCATTTGCTCTGAAGCCATCTTACTGTAGCGCACTGACAAGCAAGGCTTTTGCTTTAGTGCTGTGAGAGGTTGACAGAAGGGTGTGATGAGAAGTAACTTGTTCCAAGAGTGATGGGGCAGCTGTGAGCCTCCCCAGGGTGTCTCTGGCCCCTGCTCAGCCACATGCTGCAGCTGTGACAAAGCCTGTGATTTCTCTTTGGTTTCAGAAGGTCCACCAGGGCTTTCCTTCCTTTACTCTGTTAGGTATGTAGTATCATAGAAGATGAAGGTGCCAGAGTTTAAAAATGCATAGCTAGGCCAAGTAGTTATTGTAAAGGTTGCTGAGCTGCTGTTTCCTTCTGTCATATACTAGGGACTGAAATTATCCTAATTTCAGGAAGTACTGAAGCATTTTAGAACAGCTTGATTTCTTTGCAGAAGTGCGTGGTTCTGGCAATAGTCTTGGTCAAAGGATTGCCTTGTCTCAGTTCACTTTCTCTTCTGATTATGGAGTGCTGTAGGGTGGGGTGCATTCACATGCACACATATTTTTCCTCTTTCATTCTCTGTATATCTGTGGAGATGACATTTGTGATGGTAGTTTCATTGCACTGAGTGCTATTAAAGCAGGATAAGAGAAAAATCTCACTGTACAGGTGCTGTCTACACACAAACACATGTACAAACCTCTGCAGTATCGCTTTCTGTGTTCATCTGTAACTCAGCTGTTCCCTCAAGACACTACTGTAATATATATATTAATTGTTCATAGCAGCTGTGATTCCCCCAGTGGGCAGTGTGATCCCAGTTCTGCTGTCAGTCTGTTTGCATTCCTGTTCTCCTTGTTTTATTGTCAAAATCCATGTATGAGAGTGTTTTGTAAATGGTGGTCACTTGAGATTTACTGAGGAGTTTTTCTGGGTAGCCTTGTCTCCCTGCCCACATTTTTTTTCCATTGGAATTATTCCAGTGCTAATTCCTGTGCTGCATATCGTTTTGTTCTTAAATAAGTGATTTAAGAGAGATGGTTTCTGAATTAGTGAGCACAGAGAGCACCAGAGGGGCTCAGTGGAAACATCAACAATTAGCTGACTAAATATGCCTGCACAGTATTATATAAAATAAGAAGTTTGACATGTTTGGGATGTTGGCTGTGTCTCTGGGCATCCTCAGGCCAAGGTTAATTTCCTGCCCTCTGTTCATAGCAAGAGGAAATTGCAAAGTAGGAGCTTGACAGAAATGTCTGTTCACTAGACTGACGTGGGAGGTGATGTGCATGCACAAGAGAAGCTTATAAAGAGAGGACATTAGGCTGACCTCGCTTCCTTGCGAGAAATTGCTTCTGGGCAAGCAATGCAGGACATGAACCTTCGTGTTTTGTTTGGACTCTTCTGTGAGGTTCACAACATCTTTGCTCTTTGATGTGGCACTGTATAATCTTGCAGGCTTTGGATATTTTTATAAAAATTTTCTCAAATTTCCATTATTAAAAATTAAAAAAAAAAAACAGAGAAAGGCCATACTGATGTAAAGTGTTTGGTGATGAGACTTTCTGAAAGAGAATTTTGCAGCTGTCACATGCATCTGAGAGGAGATATCCATCCATGGTACACTGACTGATAAGAAAAGACAAATGTCATTCTCTGGTTTACCAAAAACATATTTGGAAATGACTCTGGGTCAGCGGGATATGGGAAAGTCATTCTCCAGGAGTTTGAGATGGATGCATTCAGCCTGTCGTTGCACTGTGTGCAGCACTCACATCAGCCTTTAGTTGACAGACAGGTCACAGTTCCCTTCTGGCTCCATGTATATTTCTTGCCACTGTCTAGGTCTAACTTTAGAGAGCTGCCTTCCGTTTCAGCTCAACCTGCACGCTGACAGCAGCACATCCTAGCACATGCTGTCCTTGATGGCTTAGGCGAAAATGAATGTTCCTACTCCCCTAGCATTCCCTACCAGTCAAAAAGAGCTGAAGGCCTTGGAGAAGGAATTTTGGCAGCACATTCACGTCCTTATAGTTTTCTCTGAGGCTGGCAAACTCCGTGGAGACATTTCCGGTATGCTGATCAGCGCCTTTGGAGAAGCTGGCAGAGCCCCAGCTGTCAAGGTAGATTGCAGCCAACTGATCTGGTGGGATTAGCAAGGATTACCAGGAATGCTTTCTGTTGGAAAGAAGAGGTTCTCGGCCAGGACTGCTTCTGGGACTGCCCAAATGTGGACTTTTCCTGAAACGAGTTTAGACACCAGAGCAGGTTGTGGACACTGGATGCAACTCACAGAGGAAGCTAGGAGGCAACAAGCTAGGTGATAGCTGACACTGTGTCTGGGCTCTAATATGAGGAAAGATAGAATATTGTGTTTCTGAGGCCTGTGTTCATTTCCTGGCTCTGAGGTTTTCCCAGTCTTCATGGACAATGGAGCCAGTCATTTCCCCCGAAACTACCACCAAATAAATCAGCTTGTAAACCCTTAAAGGAAGGTGCCTGCCCTGAGGCCTCTATCTTCAAGATGGGGTGTGCCAGACTTCCTTGCAAAAGGCTTAAAGAACGCCCTAAGTGGGCATAGGCAAAATCCTTCAAGATAGACAGATGCCTCCCAATCTTCCTGTGTCTCAAATTATTAGAGAGGAAGGACATTTGGCTTTGCTCACTGCCAGCCCTTGAAAACCCTTTATATTGCAGATCTTTAGGTTGAAGGCTGCCCTTTGATCACCTGTGCAGTAATGCTCTGCCTTTCTGCTGGGCCTGCCAGACCTGTGGAGGGTTGTGCCCTTGCCTGGTGGCTCCAGGTGGAGGTGGTGCTATGGCAGGGCTGCTGGGGAGCTGCCTCTCGGGTGAAGCGTCTGAGCAGCAGTGTGGCAAGTTCTGGGCCTGCACTAGCAGGACCTCCATCAGGAAGGATAAGACATGGCAGAGGAGCAAGATGTTTTCTCCCACCTTCCAAGAGGTGGTCACCGCAGCTGGTGACTCCCCATCCGCTGGAACTCAACCCGGAGAGCCCCAGCCCAGCCTGGCTGAAAGCTCAGATACCTTTGGCAGCGGTGTAGATTCCTCTGGCTGCAGTCCTCTTTGATGTGCTGCCAGAGAAGTTCTGTAAACGTATTCATGCACGTTAACCAGCTTTTCTCGGGCAGGTACCTCCCTGGATGTTGAAACTAGTGCTATCCCCACACACACTCTGTGTCCTGCACTGTGTTTCCTGCTAAACCTCATCTCATAAATTGTGTTCAAGTGCAGGATCAATAGTTACCATGCCTGCAGGGAGTTATTTCAGTGTTTTGCAGTCATCACGCTCGGTGCGTGTTCCAGGTGAGACTGATTTCTGTGATACACTAAGGGGGAGAAATGGAGTCAGTTACAGACTGCTTTGGCCTGCCCTTCAGAAACAAAGGGATGCAGCCTTGTTGGCATATCACTTTTCTTTCAAAAAGCTCCTGGCTTTCCCAAGCCATTTATAGTCGTGTGGGCTTTGAATGGATCTTGTGGCTACATTATGCCCTTGTCCAGCTTCTGTCACTCAGGAGATCAAAGACTGCTTCTAGGCTGATGCTTACAGCACAAGAGGAGTTTGACTCCCTGTTTTTGTCATCTGGTGTTAGGAGTGGTGCTGTTCCTGTGTCAGAAACCCAGACAGAGCTGTGCTTTCCATTTGTAGACCCTCATCAGAGAGATTTAAGGAAGTTTGCTGTAATTTTTTTTTGTGGACACTGGTAAGGAGGCTTCTACAGTGTCTGAGAGCTTGCTTATGAGCACATACAAAGGTAGTTGGTTGAGAAAAATTAAAATCAGGCAGTAGAGGCTGAGAACCCAAGCAGCTGAGCAGTGGAGGTGGGGAGCTGATTGTGTCGTATTCTTGAAATAAAGACAAATAATCCACAGCTGTTGTCATAGTCAAATACTTCTTGCTTAGATCTCTTCCTGTCAAGCAGGTAGTGGAACTACTTCTCTCCCTTGGAAAGACATCAAAACAGGGAAAGAAAGAGAAAGGAAAACATGTTAATGGTAGTGGAAACCACAAGTGCACAAGTTAGGTTGCACTCAGTTCATACACTTTATTACTATTTCTGAATTGTGGAACAAGGTTTTTCCCTAGGCTAAGGAAAAAAGGAATAGCGCGTGCAGAAATAAAATGCCATTTTCCCCCTGCTATCTCCTGCAGGATGAATACAAGCCAGAAAAGGCTTTGTCGGAGGAAGATCTGAAGAATGCGGTTAGTGTGCACCATGCACTGGCATCCAAGGCAACAGACTATGAGAAGAAACCCAATGTCCTCAAGCTTAAAACAGCAGATTGGAGAGTCCTGCTTTTCCAAGCCCAGTAAGTGCTCTCCTCATGCCACTCAGTGAGGAAAGAAAGCAGCGCTGAAGGAGGGGTGAATTTCTGCCTGGACGGGTTAAAGCAGAGGCTTGAGAGGTGCAATCTGTTTATTTGATCAGAAATAAGATTAAGTAGTGATGTGATTAGAGTGCACAAGTAGTGCATGAGAAGGAAACATCAGGTTTTAAGAGGCTTTTTAATCTAGCTGAGAGAGGCATAACAAGATGCAGAAGCTAGAAGCTGAAGCTCCAGAAAATTCAATTTGGAAACAAGGCACAAACTTAAAACAGTCAGGCTGATTAATCATTGAAACAAATGACCAAAGGCAATCTTGGATTGTCTGTCTCCTGATGTCATCAGATCCTAGCCGGATGTCTTTCCAAAAGATAGGCTGTGGTTAGAAACAAAGTTACTACTTAATACAAGAATGATTTGATTACGTTTTTCATGCTGTGATATCCAGACGGAACAGATGACCTGCCTTTTGCTTCTGACCCCTTTTCTACTGAGATCCATATGAAACCCCCTAGAGATGTGTGTTATCTAGCACAACTGAGACCTTAGGACACATGTCTGAATCAGGGCATTGGTTGGCTCTGTCACCTGTGTTATTGGTGTTGGATTGGGAGAAGATGTGTGCTAGGGTGAGGTGTGGACCTAACCACAAGCCAGCCTGTGACTGAGTTACTTAGCACTAATGCTTGCAAGCATAGTCAGGAAGACAGAACAGACTCTTAAGACTTGCCCAGTTCTGGTTATTCTCACTTTTAAAATGCTATAGAAAGGGTGGAAAGAGGTAGAAGAGGCTGAGTCAACAAGTGCTTAATAATGTGTTTCTTCCCCAGGAGCCAAGAAGAAATGCAGACCTGGATCAACAAGATTAACTGTGTGGCTGCTGTCTTCTCTGCACCACCATTTCCAGCAGCAATTGGCTCTCAGAAGAAGTTCAGTCGCCCACTCCTGCCAGCCACCACAACAAAGCTATCTCAGGTGAGACATTTTTATATAGAGGGTAGGTGATGACGATTTCTCTTTCTGGCTGGAGACTGGGTAGTGGTCACTGTTTTATAGCTGTTGCCACCAGCAGTCCTAGGAGGAGAAGGCTTGCATAGTAAATCTCTGCTCATTTTCTCATGCAAGATTTGAAGTGGGGGGAGAGAAGGAATAGACTCAAATACAACTGATTTATATTTTTGAAGAAAATAGTACCAGATAGAGAATTTTCTTCTTGTGCTTATGGCCCTACAGAGGACATTTCAAATACTGATTGATGGAGTTTTTTTGAATTTTGAGTGTTTATGAAAGCCACTCATTTCAGAAGAAGTAGACATACTCCTGATCTTTGGCTTGCTGAATTGATAAGAGGTGAAAGCTGATGCATCAGACAAGCATCAATTATGTTTCTCCCACTGGATTTTCCAGACTCCATTTATCAGCTCAGGGCTTTCCTGTGTAATATATATTTATAAACTGTATCTTCTATGAATGTCTTTGGTCTCCCTTGTGATCACACAAGCTTTTAGCATCCCATGGCAGGAAGTTTCACAGCTCTACTACTTCTTGCACAAACTCAAGTATTTCTCCTTGTCCCAGACTGGCTGTGTCAGATGCTTGTGCCCATAGCTTTTTGTACTTTAGGAGATGCAATGCCTGCCTAGAATTCCTCCTGCACTGACAGGAACATGATACTGATGGCATTGATCAGACTGACAGAGTGACAGAGGTTATACTTCATGAGTATCCTCCTGTAGCTTTTAAAGTGATCTGCCCATGCTGGATTGCTTCTTAAATGCATTCGTTGGGGGTTTTTTTTACTATCTTCATAGCTTACTATATATAGCTAACTATGCTTGGAAACTACTGTCTCAAAATCTGTGTTTCTCTAAGGGTGTGGGTTTTTTTAGGTTGCCCCTGCTTTTGCTCTCTCCATGACAGTAGCCCTTCTTCTTACAATGTGGTGACCAACTTACCATCTTCTGTTCTGGCTTAAAGTTTAAAGCGTGTTATGTAAAGAATAATAGTAACATGTCTCATCCTTGTGGTTTACCTTTTGCTTATGCATACCTTTTAAAAAATACAGTGTGGGGCTCCCATAATTTACCTCGATTTCCAAAGGAAGCTTTTTTACTTACTGTTTTTCTGTGTGATTGTTCCATTTAGCACGTTGTTTCTTAGTCTCATCATTTCTATTTAATCTGGAAAGGAAAAGGATAGATCACAACCCTGTGGTTTGTATCTTGAAGAAGGAGAGACACGAAAAGTGGAATAAGATAAGCTGTTTTAGACAGGCAGAAGAATGTTAAGTGTTCAAAGTAGATAAATTCAAAGGCAAGCAGAAACATGTCTGCTTTCATCTGTCAGTGTAGAAAAGCTGGCAGCAGGCTGTTTCTCATTTGGC
Organism: Platysteira castanea; assembly: GCA_013397175.1. Taxonomy (NCBI): domain Eukaryota; kingdom Metazoa; phylum Chordata; class Aves; order Passeriformes; genus Platysteira; species Platysteira castanea. The sequence goes on from VYXC01001419.1 coordinate 51,096, forward strand.
AGACAAAAAAACCCCACAAATTGTCAAATCCCTGTGGTTGCCATTGAGGATTTTGTGGGATGAATCATGATGGATACTACTTTTTCAAAGGGTCTGTTCCTGGTCAACCAGAAGTCAGGGTGCAGTGAGGACCTAACATGGGTGAGGAAGAGAGGTTGGACATGATGACAGGTTGTGCAAGATCACTGTACCAGGTTTTCTTTCAGAAGCAGAGCAGTATCTGATCTTGGTTAGTCCAACCAAAGAGGGATGTGACAAAGCTATATATAAAGGAACAACCAGTCTAGAAAAGATCTACTAGGGTGTTGGATTTTTTCTTTTTTTATGAGAAAGCGCAGCACGTACAAAAGCTCCAAAGCTGGTGCCCTGGAAATGACAAGTGCTGTATTAATAGCTGCTCAAAGACCTCCTGTCATCAGGCTGTGGAACTCACTACCACAGGATGTCCCTGGGACCAGGGAATCAGTACAGTGTAAAGAATGATTGGGCACTAATGAGAGAGCATGCACATCTAGGGTAGTAACTAACAGCAACAAGAATTTTTGGCAATCAACAGCAAATGGTTTCAGCCCTACCATATTTAGGCGGAGGCAAATAATCCCACATGTTTCTTTCTTCAGTTCTCCTGCAAAAGAGTTGAAACACAAGATTAGCTGGGGCTTAGCTATCATCATCTGTAGAAGCTCTCCCCCTTCCTGCTGTTTTCCACAGCTCCAGCTCAGTGAGCCAAGAGGCTCGGTCCCCAGTGTGACTCAGTGCAGTGCAGGCATTTCTGAGGTAGGTTTGAAGCTGTGGGCTTCACTCAGAGCCACACCACTGAGGGACAACACTGGCAGCTGTTCCCTCCTCTGAGGCGAGGTGCTGGCACAGGAGCTGACCTGGCTACTACCTCTTGGCTAATTCACCAATATCTGCATGATCATGTGTCTATTTTGGACTTACCTAATTCAAACATAATTTTATATCCAAGCCTAGAAATGGACATAAGGCCATCCTGCAGGAGATGGAAACCTTCTGAGATGAGAGAAGGTTAGCTGACAGATGGACTGGAGGGAGTGAGTGGGCCTGGGATTATGATAAAGGAAATAGCCTAGAAAGTGGGAGTAGCAGCTCCTCACTTTCTCCAATTGCACAGTGGGATAAAAGCTGGCAGCAGCTTAGCAAAATGCGATACCTTTTGGGGGACTGGACAGCCCTTCCTCTTCTGAATGCTCTGTATTGTTCTAAACAAATAGAAACCACACACCAGAGAGCTTTTGGCAGTGCAGAAATAGAAGGAGGGGCGCTGACTCCATGTCTTTTCTGTCCTGGAAGGAACTCCTTTTACATTGCAAAGACCTGAGGCAGGGTCTTTGCCTGTCTCATTCTGCCCTTGGTTTGTCTGCATACACAACAGTCTTAATTAATTTACCAAAAAATGTATTAGAGCAAAAGTGTCATGTTGTCAGTAATGCTCGGCAGCAAGCTGCTTCCATTGCTCACAGCAAGGCGAGGGATGACAGGTTTGCTCTCCTTCCCAGTGGCATCTGCTAGCTGCTGAGTTTTTTCTGCAAGCTTGGCCACTTTGAGTGCCTTTGAGAGAGCTGTTGGTGACAGAGCTCTGGGATAACAGACCTTATCAGTATAGGAAAAAGAAACTACGAGGTGTTATTCTACAGGAACCTCTCTATTTTTCTTTGCTTATTGGATATTTTAGATTCTGTCACTTAAGTACCTAATGTGTTTCTGAAGGATGAACAGCTGAAGTCCCATGAAGCTAAGCTGAAGCAGATTTCCACTGAGCTTGCTGAACATCGCTCCTATCCTCCTGACAAGAAGCTGAAAGGCAAGGAAGTAGATGATTACAAACTGAAGGATCACTATCTGGAGTTTGAGGTATGTATGGGAAACATTAATACTTTTACTTCTTGGGTGTGGATGGTCTTATATTTGGGGTACAGTCCTGAAGTTCTGCATTTTTCACTTTACTTACCTAAGGAGCGTGTTCTTACTAGACAGAAAAGCCACAGCAGTTGCAGGAGCTGGGATGTGGCTCTTCTTTCTGATGAGAACTTCCTTAGCTGTGAATTTAGCTCCTAGTCTGTAACATAGAGGATGGAAACGAGACCCCTGTCCTCCCTGATGTATCTGTTTGAAGAAATTTTAAGATCTTCATGCATGAAGTTGTCTCATGTTGTAAAACAGTGTTGCCTAGTGTATGGAAACCCCAGTCTCTAGAGAATGACAGCATTCTGAGGTAATGCAGGTCATGGTAATTGTCTTCCACTGGTAGGTTCTGAAGGAGCTGATAGGCTAAAATTACTGTCATAGGCATGCCTGCCTCATCAGAGCCGTTTGTGTTGTATACCGCTGAGATGGATGTCAGGATGAGAAGGAAAAGAGTAGAATTAAAGATCACGGGACTGAGTGATGCAACTTAGGCAGATGCATTAGGAGATTGTTTTGAGTATCTGACATCAGCTTTTATCCATAATGGTGTCTGCCACGTTGTAGGACTATGTGAGAATGAATCGGCAACCCAGCAGATGTCTGGTATTTGTTATGACTACACCTTTGAGCTTTTTCCCCCAGGACTGCGAGTCAGCGTTGCCTTGGGTCTGAAAGGATCCTACTCTAAATAAGCACTGCGTGGCAAGGAAAATATGTAGTCTGAAAAAGAGGAAGAGCAGATAAGACAGATGAGACCTCCAGAGCTGATGCTGGAGGCAACACAACACAAACCTCCAGAACTGAAGTAAGCCTTCTGCCCCGTGCTATCAATTTCTGTTAGAGAGACTCTTTTTACTCCTGGACTTAACTCATTGCATACTTTGGCTTTTGCGGAAGGTTGTAACCACTGTGTTGAGTTTCACTTTTCCATAGCAAAGTGAATCAGCGTGGCTTTATGAAGGAGGAATCATAACCTTACCAACATGATAGTCTTTTATGATAAGATGTTTGGTGTGATGGATGAGGGGAGAGCAGTGGATGTTGTTTATTCTTCACTTTGACAAGAACAGAGGACTCAGATGTACAAAGTAAGCCACACACATTCTCTCTGGAGGGGATCTTGTAAAACTTGGAAGATCAAGGAGTTTCTTAGCTTTGGGTTCTTAACATAAAGTTTATTTTCTATCACTTTTAGAAGCTTGGTGAGTTAGGATGAAATGTAGGCTGGAGTATTAGATGTTTTTAGAAAGATGGATGGGGGAGTAGATTGTTGTGGGGTTTTTTCTGTTTCCTGTCAATTTTATCATGGTGATCTTTTGAGATATTCCTCAGGTACCTCAGTACAAATCAGAACCAGTATAGCCCAGGAAACAAAATGTGTCATCTTCACTAGTGAGAGTCTCGAACAGCATTTGAGCTGTGCAGTTCAGATAAGTTATCAGCTCTGCAGGAATGCTTATGTAAGCAGGCACGTTATGGCAACTACTTCAGTTATGTGGGAGAAATGGTAATTCAAAGTGCTGGTATGCAATGCTGTTACCTTCATACTTAGCACAGATTTCACAGGCCGCGTTGAACTATCAAGACACCATTCCAAGGGCCACGTGAGCAGGCAATTCCAAAATGCTAGAAGTCAAACAGACAAGGCAGAAGGCTAACTGGGATCTTCTTCTGGTGCTAAGGCAAAAAAGGAAGATGTATGCTGAGTGGAAGCAAGGTCAGGTGACATGGGAGGAATACAGGAGAGAGATGCTGCTCACAGCTGTAGCGAGAAAATTCATGTGGCCAAATCTCAGCTGGAGTTGCAGCTGGCCAGAACTGTGGGGGACAACAACAAGAGTTTTTAAAATATATTAGTAGCAAAAAGCAGTGTAGAAATACCATCAGCTTGTTAGAGGATGAGGATGGTCATCTCACAAACAGGGGCGTGAACAAGGCAGAGGTGTTTGATGCAGTCTTTGCCTGTCTTTAACATGGATGACAGACCAGGGGGATCTCAGTGCCCTGAGCTGGAGGACCAAGACTGCAAGAATGATCAGGTCCCAGTTAACCTTAAAGTTGTGTGGGATCAGCTGTTCCAGCTGGATCCCTACAAATGTATGGGGCCTAATGAGATTAATCTAAGAAACCTCAAACAGCTGTCTGATGTCATCGCAAAACTTCTCTCGATGATATATGAACAGTCTGAAGAGATCCCAGTTGACTGGAAACTGCCTAGTGTTTTCCCAATTTTCAAGAAGGGCAAAAATAATGACCCTGAAAACTACAGGTCTGTCAGTCTCACTTCAGTGCCTGGTAAAGTTATGGAGAAGATTACTCTGGGAGGTATTGAAAAACACCTGGAGGACACCGCAGCCATCGTCACAGCCAGCACAGCTTCATGAGAGGAAAGTCCTGCTTGTCCAAGCTGATTTCCTTTTATGACAGGGTAACCCACTTAGATGATCAAGGGAAGCCAGTTAAGTTAGATCTTTTTTGATTTCATAAAGCTTTCAATGCTGTCTCTCACAGGACCCTTCTGGAGAAAATGTCCAGCCCACAGCTGGATAAACACATCATGGGATGGGTGAGCAGCTGGCTCAGGGGTCAGGCACAAAGGGTCACAGGGAATGGGGTGACACCAGACTGGGGGCCTGTCACTGGTGGGGTTCCACAGGGCTCCATCATTAGCCGTGCGTTCAACATCTTCATAAATGACTTGGACACAGGACTGGAAGGGATACTGAGCAAGTTTGCAGATGATAGAGAACTGGGAGAAGCTGTTAACTCCCTTGAAGGCAAGGAGGCCCTACAGTGAGACCTTCACAAATTACAGAGCTGAGAAATCACCACCTGTATGAAGTTTAACAAGGGCAGGTGCTGGATTCTGCATCTGGGATGGGGCATCCCGGGGTATATGGACAGCCTGGGAATGAGACGATGGAGAGCAGTGCCGTGGAAAGAGACCTGATCAAGAAGTCCTGGTCAAGGGCCAGATGAATCTGAGTGAGCAGTGCCCTATCAGCCAGGAGGGCCAACTTTGTCCTGGGGTGCATCAGGCACAGCATCACCAGCCAGGCAAGTGAGGGGATTGTCCCACTCTGCTCTGCACTGGGGGGGCCTCACCTCAAGGGCTGGGGGCAGTTTTGAGCCCCTCAGTTTAAGAAAGATATAAAGCCCAGAAGCTTCCAAAGGAGGGCAGTGAAGATTGTGAACGGCCTTGAGGGCAAGCCATATGAGGAGCAGCTGAGGTCCCTTGGTTTGCTCAGCCTGGAGGAGACTGAAAGGAGACCTCATTGCAGTTACAACTTCCTTGTGAGGAGAAGAGGAGGGGCAGGCACTGATGTGTCTGTGATGACCCATGGGAATGGCCTGAAGTTGTGTTGGGGGAGGTTTAGGCTGGGTATTAGGAAAAGGTTTTTCCCTCAGAAGAGGGTGGTTGGGCACTGGAACAGGCTCCCCAGGGAAGTGGTCACAGCACCAAGCCTGACAGAGTTCAAGAAGTGTTTGGACAATGCTCTCAGGCACAGGGTGTAGTTCTGGGGGATGTCATGTGCAGGGCCAGAAATTGGACTGGATGATCCCTGCGGGCCCCTTCCAACTCAGTTTATTCTTTTATTCTGTGAAGCAGTAAAAAAAACCAAACCAAACCTAAATGTTGAGCTGTATGGAGTTTGTGAATGGAAACTGCGTGACTGGAAACCTTGCCTTTAGAACAGTGTCCTGTCAGGATTGGCTGGAGGTGGTGAGAGAGGTTGCTGCATGGGGTTAAATGAAAAAGGCAGCTGGCAGGTGCGGTCAGGTTTTGTAACTCTCTCTTTCAGACTGAGACTGCAGGCCAGACCTGGTGTCTGTGTACAAAGGGCCTCGTTGATACATCTCGAGAAACACACCAGAAGGGCCTGTGAGTCCCTGAGGCAGCAGCTTAGTACCATTAGGAAGGAAGAAGCCATTTTCCTTTTCTGTAGGTCCTTACAATTCCTTTCTGTTCACACACTGGCGATCCCTTCATTCTTGTGCCTGACGAAAGACAAATGAGATGGAGGGGAGGTGAACCAGGAGGTCCTGGTTCAGGTATGCAGCCAGTAGCATTTCTTTTTGATGGTGTTTTTGCTTATACACACCAGGGAAGGAACAGTTTTCATTGCCTGCTCTCTGAGGAAGTACTGCATCAGATTGCAAAAAAATTGTTGCTCATTGTAGAAGATTTGTAGTCAGAGGAAAGATCTTCTGAGTGCTGTCAGATGAGAAGTGAAGCCAGAATACTGATGTGTATCCACCTCATCCTTCTTTATTATGTGCATTCATTCTTCAGAGATAATGTTGCAGAAGCTTTGGAACGGTTTCAACTTCTGTGGTTTTATTTCTTGACAGAAATTTCCAAATTAGTTTCTTTTTAGGCAAAATTCCCACCAGCTTTTACCTAACTTCAAATGTCGGGTCACTGAAAGACCAAGTTTGTTGTGGTTGAAATCAAAGTAGAAGTGCACTGATTAATTGTAATAGAAATTAAAGGCCCACAAAGCCCAGGGAGAAATGGCCATTTGCACACATGTAGGTCCTAGATTTCCATTCTGATTGCTGAATCTTGAGACTCTAGTGGTGTTTACTGGACCAGTAAAAAGCAGAAATCCATACAGCAGTAAAGTCCTCCTCTCCATTTTATGATATTACGCTGTTCCCAAGCTAAGAGCACTGGCTGGCCTTTTGCAGAAGTGTCTGCTTCATTTTGTGATGAATCATCCATCAGCTCAGTGCATCATCATCAGGGTTCTTCTTGCTGTTTCTCCATTTCCATTTTTATTAAATGACACATCTTACCTGCTTCATGTGTTTGTCTCTCACATTATGGAGCTGCAGCTCCAGATATGGAAGTCATAGGAATGCTTATTTATTTAATTTGTAGGTGGATTCTGTTATGATTCTCCTCTATGAGGGTTTGTTTATTCAAAGGACTCTCAAAAGCCAGTCACATTCTCTTCTTTCCCCCCTACCCTTTATTTTCCACACTTCAAAGTGATTACCAAGCTTTTTTACTTCCTGCCCTCAAATGAATGTTTTTACTAGAACTTTATTATTAGAAAATAGAAAAAAAAAGGTAAATACTTTTTCCTCCTTCAGGAACATAATAGTTTGGCTGCTGTTTTGCCACTTTGAAATATAAATTAACAATCAGTACAGATGTTTACATCCACCTTCCCTGACCCCCAGCACACTGGTATCACTGTAATTACAATGCTTGCACCATATCTTTAGTGAATGTATCAGGGGCAAGTTATTAAATAAATCCTGTGAAGTGGATTGCTCTGTTCTCAGAACCTCCTGCCCCAACATCTGTTTTTGAGACCCTGCAGGGATCTTCTGTTACTGTACCCTCATTTTCTTCCTTGCCAAGTTGTTTCTTGGAGAATGATGGAATTGTGGCAAACAGAGTGAAATCTTCCTGTTGGAGAGGGAAAAGTCCAGACAAGGAATAGAACAAATGGGCATTGACCACAGTAAGGGGAACTTTTTCCAGTTGAAAAATACAAGTGTCTGGACAGACAGCAACCTTCATCATTCCCTGTGAGTGACCTAGCAGGGCAACATGCCATGCTGCTGTCATAGCCTTCTCATCTGCTCCTTTTTGTCAAGGTCTGGCCTTTTAGAAGAATCTCTCAAGGGCCTAGTGGTGGCTATGCTGGTACAGTCTGAACTTACGACCCTCCTTTGGTTTCTCTGCCGTGGATAAGGAAAGCAGGGAAAGCAGGATCTGCTGGTGGGAGTCGAGGGCTACATAGGAGAGCTGTAGACAACCAGAGCAGGATTTTTGTTGTCCCTTAGTTTAGTGCACTTTATCTCCATGCCTGCCTGAGCACAGAGGATCTCAGTGTGTGTGAGCACAGCTTAGGTCTCAGCATGACTGAGGTAGCAAGCTTACATTTGGTGGTGTTACTTGGAATGGGAGCCACCACTCAGCAGAGCATTGGAATTCATGTGCTGCAGAACTGAGTGCCTCTAATTACACGGTACCCCCGGCCTCAGTCTGCCTGAAATCCTCTTTGTTTAATTTACATTAGCCGCTGTTGTTCATATCCCCATTAGGCACCATTGTTCACATCCATATTCCGCTCCTGGCTTTCAAGGCCAGCAGAAACCTTTAAGTTACTCACGTGGTCTCTCAAGTGCTCCTGCAGAATTTCTTCCAGACTGATTTGGGCCTTTCTTTTCATTTCCCAGAAAAATCGCTATGAGATTTATGTTGGCCTGCTGAAAGAAGGGGTGAAGGAGCTGCTGAGCGGAGGAGAGAACGATGCGCCAGGACTGAAGAAATCCCACTCAAGTCCTTCTTTGAATCAGGAGTCTCCAGTTAGTGCCAAGGTGAAACGCAATGTCTCGGAGAGGAAGGACTACAGACCAGAAACACCTAGCATTAAGCAGAAGGTCACTTAGGGTGCAAATGACAACTAGGGGAACAGCCATGCAGCAAAGTACCGGTGGTCAAAATTTTTTGATTTAATAACCTGTCATTCACAAAAAATAAGTGCATCTGCCTGAATGGGGTGTTAGTGACATTTTCTATTGTATATTTTGCTGTTTCTGTGCAGATTGTGGGAGATGTCTTTGCTCCTGCTTTGCTTTGCTTTGTTAATTTATCATTTAGCAATTGAAGCATCGGGACTTTTTTGTGTTGTTCTGTTTCTAAAGGAGCTGGGGAAGGGGTAGAGCGCTGTGACGTTTATTCTGTCTCTTCCCCATTTATCTCCTCCCATCGGCATGTGGCTTTCATCTCTCAAGTCACTTGTCACTTTATTTACGTGGTGGGTGGGAAAAATAACTGGACAAGTGCTGCAGTGCTGTGAATGTGAGCTGTAGCTGTGAGAAAAGCTGTGCAAACACGCAGCTGCAGAAGGCTGATAGATGCTAGGGTGCTGGGAACACTAGTTTCCTGACAGTGTGGGGCATGTTGGTACTGGTACTTAGCAGCAGGTGGTACAGTAAATAGTCACTGTTGCTTATTGTTACTGCATTGACCCTGGACACGAGTGCGAAGGAATGAAACCTGGAAACCTCTGGCAATGCTGGGATGACGGCATTGGAATAATTTGTTTGCTTCCTTCCAAGCAGAGAGCCTTCTCCCGAGTTTGCAGGCTGGAAGGCATCAAAACCTATGCTGTCTCTGCAGTTAGGAAGATTAGGGATTACCCAGTTGGAATGGCTATCTGGGCTTCACATTTATTTGCAGAGAAGGCTGCTGTAGATGTCAGCCATTAGCATTATGTATTAATTATATATATTAAAGACAAGGGGCCTCTGTGTAGTTTTTAACTATACGCTCTCACTTAGCTGCTATATAGAGCCTTATGATATATTGTGTCCTGTTGCTTCCCCTTCCAGGGGTTTCCTTGTTGGTGTGCACAGAGAGCCGCTTTTAATTCCTCTCATAGTGACAAAGCACTTTGCCTTTTTTCTTCAGAAAGGGATTCTCCTCAGTTCTCCATTTTCCTTCTTTAGCTCACATATAAGTGGAAGAGGCTGGTGCCTCCTCACAGTTCCTGCATACCCTGTGCCAGGCTTTCCAAGGGGAGCACAGGACAGGGAGAGACCACCATGGGTAGATCTTTTCATACCTGAAAGCCCCCTGTTTGTGCCACAGACCCTTGGGGTGGCCAGCAGTTTTTAGGCACAGAGAGCAGAAAGATGACATAGAAATAAATTTCCCAGCCCCTCTTCTGTGGGCAGGGTCATGGCTCTGCAGAGAGTGCTGGCTCTCCTGTTACCTAACCTGTTACCTGAGTTTTAGTCTCGGTCTGGTCCACAGGGTGAGCTTGGACAGGTCTCTCCCATTTTGTGTCACCCTTTCCCTCTATGGAGTACTACAACCACACTGGCCTTTCCCACAGAGTACCTTGGGAGATAATGTTGAGGGCTGGTTGAAAATTGCTTCTTGCTGTTCTTTCTGTTGTGCCTGGCACAGGATAGCCTTCTTGATGAACGCAATTCTTAATGCATATAGAAATGTCAAGATCAATGCGAGGACTGTTCAGAAATGCACTGGTGTTTTCAGCCCAAGTAGTCAAAGGGCCACACATCAGAAAAATTGCCACCTGAGTGGGTGTGTGCTCTGTCAGGCTTCCCAAGAGTCCAAGTCAATTCATCTAGCTTACTGAGCTGCCAGTCCAGTGAGCAGAACTGGGAACAATCAAAGAGAAAAGACCCTTAACAGGCACTGCATGACTTGCCTCCCCCACCGAGTACCACCATGCAACAGCTTCCCTGGAGTTGTGCTGACTGTTGGCTGTAACAAAGACATTGCACTCACAGATGTGAGGTTTTGGAGCAAATTGATCCTTGCAGCTGCAGCCTGGTGGCAAAACCAGATGAAACTCTTCTCACGAGTGGTGTTGGAATGCGCCTCCATCTGGCATCTGCCACTGAGAGTGGCCACTCTGTGCTAAAAGTCAGGAGGTTGGATCCTAACCTTGGCAGAGTTGCTAAAAGCTGCAGAGTCCTGCATAGAAATTGGCAGTGCTTCCAAGTGCTGGGGCTTTAGAAGTTGTGCATTCCTGCTAAGGTGGAGTTAACATTTAGTTCTCTTCCTAAAGAAGAGAGATGCCTTCTGCTGCTGGAGCCAAAGGGATCTGGTGCAGCTTGTTGTGTGGGGAGACTCAGTGTAGAGAGATGCATGCTAGTGCTCATTGGGAGGGATTGTTTGGAGTAATTAAGAGTGGTAAATCAACAGCTCATGGAGGGGAAACAAAGATAGATCCCTGCAGCTGTTTGTCATGCTTTGGAGGTTGAAGATGAACAAGCAGAACAGAGAGAAGAAGTTCAGCTGGGGAATGCTGAATACACATTTGGAAAGAAAACTTGACCTGTCTCTTATGATTAAGTGGTGGGATTCCCCAATTTAGTGCTTCCACTGAGACTGTCCAAACTACATGGTCCTTGCTCGCTCCCTCCTTCCCCTCCCCATCCTTGCAGCGGGCTGGAGAGGAGAACTGGAGGCATAAAAGGCAAAGATCGCAGGCTGAGATATGAGCAATTTACTGGAACCTGCAGTGAGATAAGAAAATGAACGGTAATGGCAACAGTATTAATAACAGATGCACGAGAATGCTCACCATGCAGAGCCCAGCAATACCCAACCACTCACTTCCCAATACCCCGACCCAGAGCAGACACTGGAAAATGTTCCTGGAAAATGAGGTGAGGGGGTATACAATAACCCTCAGGTCCAAGCCATGCCCCTGCCTGGGTTCTACCAAAATTAACCCTGTCCTGGCCAGATCCAGTACACTCTCTTATATAACAATAGGATACATGCAGCAGAAACAAGACCTAAAAATGGTGCAGATCTGTAAATGGCCCTGCTTGGCTGTCGGGTTTGGGTTGACTAGATGATCTTTTTGAAGGCAGGCTAGAACATGCTTGGCAAACCTCTTGTGGTTATGGAGTGCAGTGCTTCAAAAGGCAAAGAGGTGACATTTAACTTTCTTCTTCCCTGGCTTTTAACATATTTTGGTTATCAAAAATTCCAGTTAAACTGCTGAGCTCAAAAAGAAATTACTCCTGTTAAATGCATTTTCCAGCTTTCCAACACAGAAACTGGGTAATTCCTCTTCAAAGTCATTGCAAAAAAGATGATTTGAAGCAATAGGAAAAATCAAAAAGTGAACTGCATAAAAGATAATTTTTTTCATTATTTATTATCTATTTCCATGTATAATTGTAAACAGATTAGGGTATTTTTTTAGGTCTCATCTGGGCATATCAAATACAGTTTTTCACTGCATTTTTTTGTCATTAAATGTTTGTTGAGCTTAGAGCACTCTTGCTGAGACTGCTGAGGCATGCAGATTAGTTTACCCAGAATTTATAGTTTCTGCTCCAGTTTTAATTAATGCCATTTTCCTCTGTTACTTTACAGTTTATAAGCATCCCAGGCACCCATGTAGAAATGCACGCTTTGGAGACAAAAAAAAAAATTGTGAAAATCTAAGACTCCTTCCCTCTCTTGGGAATAGGATCATCTACCAAGCAGTACTGTAATTTGACTTTTTATCTCCTGATGATACTATAAAGGGTGGGGCAGGTTCTCAGGAGGTCTGAGTGGTGCAGCTCCCTGAGCAGCACCACTGAGAGTCTGGCCAGATACCTTTGTATGGTACCCTGCACCCTGCCCTTCTTTGCTGAAATGTTTGCCTTCAGGAGAGATCAGTGCTTGGCAGCAGTGACTCAGGAGCTCTGGTTGCAGCCTGGGACTTGAGCTGCAAATCACTGGAGCAGCCTACAGCTTTCTGGGAGTGCTCAGTGCAAGCAGGAGTTCCTGGCTGGCTGCCACGAGCATATGTGCATGCGAGAGAGAGTTTTGCATCGGCGATGCAGGGAGGTGTCATCCTTCCCTGTCACCCTGCCCGCCCCAGTGTGCTGTCATTGCTCAGGCAAAGCCTCTGCCTGCACGTAGAGAGCGGGAAGGCAAAGAGGGGAGCAGGATTAGGCCAACAACACCTTGCTTCCCCTTTCTTAAGGCGCAGACAGTGGTTCTGGAGGGACCCACCCTACTCTGAAGCATTGCTGGCTTGCTCGCCCTGCAAGGGCTGAACCATCTGCCATCTCCAGCTAAAGAAGGAGAGACAGGAAAGGGCCTCACTAGTCTGCACCTGACAGCAGAGAGCTGATGGAGAAGGGGAAAATTGCCTTCCCCTCTCCCCACTCGGCAACCAAAGCAGGTGAGATCCTCTCCTGAAGCCAAAACCACACTCTCCTCTATGAGTCAGCAGGATGCAGGGGACTGGTTGAGATGGTTTTTGTTGATCAGCGTCTGCAAAAGAGACTCCCTGGACTGGCTGTGTGTTTGTGTGCATTTTGCAGATAAATTACGCATGAACCAGTGAACATGCCTACAGCTTCTAAATCCAGTATTTATGTTGTGGCTTTAATTGATGTAGAGAGCTAAGTCAGCCAGCAGAGTGATTAATGCAGCACAGTTGTGCGGGAGCACTGTTCAGCTGTGTTGCCAACTCAGAGAGTTTTTTCGTCTGTAGTCAGTCACTTGTAAATGGTTACCAGAAACTTTCTAATGATTAGTAACATCACATCACTAAAATACATTCCCTCCGATCCTGCCTCCTCCCAGGCTGCAGTTTGTTCATGTTAAGGGGCTCTCCTAGGGAGCAGTGCTCAGCACAGCCCTACTTTGAGGGGGAGTTTGGCCTAGCAGACCTCCAGAGACTGGAATTGTTCACTGACTTTTGACAGCTCCAATGCCTTTGGTTAACAAGGCTGGTTGCTCTTCTGGCTTGAAAAAGCCAAAATTTTTGCTTTTCTCCAGTGAGGAAATGAGGTTCTTGCTTGACTAGAGCAGGCCATTCAGTGAGGAGGTGGTTATGGCAGTGGAGAAAGTCAGAGATGACAGGGTTATCATGAGGCTTTTTGGAGGCATCGCACGGCAATGTTCTTCTTGAAAGTGGGAAAGGCTTTTCTCTGCAGATGGCATACTGCTTACTGTGTCTGCATTCTCCATTTCTAAATGAATTTTGGTCTTATTGCAGTTAGTCTGACAGCTCCTCCTCCTTTTCTGTCAAGCTGCTCTTGTCTGTCATCTTAGCACCTCAGCTGCTTCTGTATAACAGGTCTGCTTCCTTCCATGCTTGCAGAAATCCAGAAAATTTGACTCTCCCATCTTGCATTGAGAAAACCTGCTCGGAAGCAGTGCTGCGTTGAATGGATAACCCTGCGAACAGCTTTTTCACTCTGCTTGTCAGTAGCCTGTGTTTCCAGCCATAGTTATAGCTGGGAGGTGTGAGACCAAGTTTTAGACTGCCGTGATCTTCTAGTTGTATGCTGCCGGGATGCAAAGTCCCCCCTCCCACACTCAGACCAGACACTTGCAACATTCCTACTCTTCTAGTATCCAGGTTGTTGGAAATACTGGCTGCTTCTGCAGGGGCAAAGGCAGTATACACATCTTATGTCAAGCAATCTTTGAGCTTGCTGTTTGTTTAAATTTTCTCCAGTATTGCTCTCCCCAGGCTCTGGGATGTCACATCTGCTCTGAGGGGGCAGTTAGGAAGTCCACATTTCTCACCAGAGCAGAGTCATTGCTCTCCAGCATGTGTTCTCAGCATCTGGTATCTAGGCTGCCTAGAGGGATGAACCATAGAAGCTGTCTCAGAAAGAGCTAGTATGCAGCTTGTGCCTTTTAAAGGATATTTTTAGTGCATATAGAAGCAGTATGCCTGGCCTCTCCTCTCTTCTCTCCCAGAGCTCTCCCAGCAGCATAGGTGTGGCATAGTGAGCTGCTTCACCTGGAGCTTCACTGTGGGGACCTGAGCTCCCAGGAAGAGGCTTTGTCAGCCTTCAGAGAAATGATACCACCTGAGCAGAGCACCAGTGCACAGAACAGTGATGCTCTAGGAAGAAGCCATTGCCACCCTCCATGGCTGGTCACCTGCTGGGGACTGTGCTCCACCACTCCCTCAGTGCTGGGGGTAGTTAGAAACACTGGCTTCCTTTTCCCTCTAGTCTGTGCTGCTTGAGGAACTGTCCCTACCACCTGCTGCTTTTCCCCCTTGTGACAGCAGCCCCCTTATCCAGGGGTACCACAGTTTCTTTGTGAGGAGACTGGTTTACGTGAGAGCAAGGAGGACAGGTCCTTGGAAAAAGTCTGAATGCCATCTGGGAGTATCTGCTCTGCTGATGGCAACATCAGGTGAACATTGGAAGGAGGCAGGCCCAGCCTTGTCTGAGAGAATGTCCCTTGCTCATACATTTTGTTAGCTGCATTAAGGTTGTGTTATAGTTATTTATGAGAGCCCTTCCATTACCAAATGCAAGCAGGAACTTTCCCAAGGGCTGCACCAATGACCTGACATTGCCCATGTGGTCAGAAGGAGCAAATTTAGGCTAATCCAAAGCGTTCTCCGTTCCCTACCTTTGAAAACTTAATTTTTCCATAAAAATTATAAATGTTTGAACAATTAGGGACCTCCCATGGCATCTGCTTTTAAATCTGGGCCAGGAACCAGCTGGGGTACAGGCCAGACGTTTTTTTGGACCAGTAAAGGTACATCACTTAGCAATACAGGCACTGAAAGTGCTACAAGCCACAAGGGCAGGATTTTTCTCTGACATAAACCACTCTATGACTGACATAAACCTGCAGCAGTGGTCCTGTCTGTCACTCACCTAAATGAGACCAGCACAAGAAGATACATTTTGTCTAAACAGGCCAGGTTTCAGCTTGGGCCAAGTGAGTATCATGGTGTAGTGACAGGGCAGCTAGCTAAGCTGCCATGGAGACTTGTGTCACATGAAATCTTCCAACTCCCCTTAGCCTCTTGCTTGGAAAAAGGAGATCAAAGCTATCGAGTCTGTGTAACCACACAGGGCAAACTCTATTGGTAATATAAGTCTTAACTCACACGCTGACAAAAACCTCATGCTCAGAGCTGTCAAATTCTGAAAGACTGTAGGATGAGAACAGGGGTGGGTTGTGGTTGAGTTTTTTTTAAATTTGTACATATTCATGACAACTGTGTCCTCTTACTCAAGTCTAGAATTATAATTTGGCTAAAAGGACAGAGTTTTTTGGCTGTTCAAAAACTTTTAAGTCACTACTCTCTGTGTGAGGTGCACTCTGAGGCTTAGATTACTTGGTGAACAAGTTTAAGTGATGCCTATAGATGTGTGTATGTATTTCATAAGTATAGTATGGCTTCTATGGCTCAGCATTGCAAATCCTGCTGTTCTTTTCTGAGGCTTATTTTGGTCAAAGCACTTCAGCAGCTGCAAAGATTGTTAGGTTGCTTGTTGTTCTAATTGTTCTCAAATGAGGTTAAACATCTATCAGAGCTTTTGCAGATTTAAGGTATCCTTTGAGCTGCCTTGATCTTCGTGTGTTGTCCACCAGGGGCTGCCTGTTGTTCTGCGTGTTGAAAGCAAGGCAAATACTTGAAAGTCTAAGCAAGAGTCAGTGGGTGGGATTTTCTGCTAGCTTAACGCTGGGCTGACTTTCTCCCTGTTTGTGTCAGCCGATGCCTGTACCAGGAGCATCCATGCTGACTTCTTCTGAAAACCATGCTCTGGGGATCTAATACACAGCTTTACTTCTGAAAATGTTGACCTTGCTCTGTGAAAATTCAGCAAAGGGACATCATGTCCAAAGTGTCCAAGAAGGACAGGTGCCTGTGATGTCTCCTGCAGATACAGCCGTACAGCAGTAGTGAGGGGTTTTTTTTTTTTCTGCAACTGTACAACTTAATAGAAGAGTTGCTCATCAGCAGGGAAAAGAAGAGCGGCAGGGCTGAAATATCTCTCTTGGGCATCTTGTATGCATCCCAGAGGTTTCCCTTGGGAGCATTAAACAACTTTTTAACAGGTGTCTGGTCTGGGTAAAAAGACGTAGGGAAACCCAGTGGGTTTTCCTATTGCGCTCTAGTCAGGGCAACAGTAGCATGATCTGCATTCTTCTTGGAAAGAGAGAGCAAAGCCTGAGGGTGTGATTCTTACCTGGAGTCATA
>VYXC01001419.1:67518-102585 GCA_013397175.1 Platysteira castanea
GTTAGCTTGAAGCACTTGAGCAAATTCAGTGAAACTATGCCTTTTCTCTTCACTGGACCACAGCCAGAGTGATTGTGTCTAGCAGAACTGAGGTGCAAGTGAACTGCTCAGAGTGAAATGAAGGGGAACACCCCGTCACCTTGCTTTGGGCAAGGTGTAGTCCTGTAATCCTTTTTCAGGTGCTGGGCTTCTCCCTTGGGTTTCCTGCCCGCCGTGGTGATGGGAAGATGTGGCTGAGCACCATCAGTTTGAGTCACAGTTAAGAAGTGTCATTTACCTTCCACCTGAGCTGTTGCTACGTTGTTTTCCCTTAGGCTGAGAAAGAGGACTGAATTTTCAGTCAGTGTTGCTTGGTAGCCCTATGGGAAGCATAACTCTCAGCAGTGGTAGTGCAGAAAAGCATTTTGCACGTGCGTGTACATACACCTTATACATCTCTTGTGTGCAGAACTGACCTTACAGGGCTTGACAGCAGGCCTTGCAAGACCTTTCCTCTGGGTGGTCTCCCATCGCTTTCGTGATGTGTAGGAACCTTCTTTCTGGTAACCTGGAATTCAGTTTACTCTCATCACTGAATTGCTGGAGTGTTTTTCATGTGAAAACTAGAGACACAGTCCCGGTCTCACTGCTTTGTGGTAACTTCTTGGTCTGCTGTGAAGCAACAACATTGAGGTAGCCATTAAATCTTTTCCAGCAGCATGGAACTTGCTGTTCTGACTCTTGGGGAGGTCTTCATCTCAGGTTTGACTCTGTCCTACCACCAGGACACCCAGTTTTGTCCCTGGGAATAGACATGGCCAGAAAAGCATACTGGGTGGTTGGAGTCAGAGCTGTGCAAACTTAGGTCAAGCCCTGGTTCACGGGAGATTTTTCCATGTGCTGCTGATGTCCATGAGGACTCAAACATACACTTGCTTACACAGAGACGCTTTCCTGAAGCAGAGTTGTCACTCTTTTCTACAGGTATCACAGGATGCCCTCCCTTATTCTGCTTCATGTATCTGGTACTAGAATGATCATTTCCTGATAAATGAAGGCACTTAATCAGTCCTCTTCCCCTTGGAAGAAGGACTTTTGGGGATATTGTTATATCATTTAAAATAATATTTTGAAATTTAAGTTTACATTGCTTTATTTTTCACTTGAGGTGACTGTATATAAATATTTTCCTCTATTTTATCATTGCTGATAAAGTAAGCCTACAGTATACAGACAAATAATTTGCCTTTGATGTATTGAAACTGTGAGATATAAAGTAGACTTCTCTCTTGTGTCCATGTTCCTGACTATAACTCTGTTCCTCTGTGTTTTTATAAGTTGGAATAAATGTTGCTTACGGGCAACAATGAGCCTGCAAGCTTTCCAATAATTTTTATGTCATTGAACTCAAGCAACCCTATTGAAGGATCTCACATATGTATAATGATAAATGTATATGTACAAACTTTAGAAAGAAATAAACCAAATGTATTTCACGTTCTGCAGCTGAATGTTTTTTATTTGAACCCTGACAGTTGTTCTACAAGTAAGAACGGGAAGGTGGCTTTACAGTGGCTGACAGACCTGCTTCTGACTCCTGGCAGTCAGTAGCTTCAAGGTTTCCTGAGCTGGAGTGTACATGTACTGTCTGGATCTGACCTGTGATTGGGGTAACCCACGGGAGCCAGTGGCACTGTGTGCACATTACTCCTGTGTAAGGGCAGCTGGAGCTCTCTTCCTTCTGCACCTGTGCAAGAGGTGGCATCCCTTCCAGCTGTTTTAGGGTGTGTAGCCTGCAGAGCTACCACTGCTTGCTGTGAAGAGACAGCAAGAAGAGAAATAACTGATTTAAAATGGGTTTACCAGCATGTGGGCTAGAAGAGCGAGGCTGCAGCAAACAGCTGTTCAGAAATGATTGGGAGTTGATCTCAAAATGGCTGAGGTTGGGAATTGCTGCTGACATGATGGGGGTGGAAGAAAGGACCCATGAAGGGCAGAAGAGTCAGCCGCTAAAGGAAATGATGGAGTGCAAAAAGGCAAGGGTGGGAATGGTTAAGAAACTGCGGCTATCCAAAGTAAGGAGAAACAGTCTGTGCAACAAGCAGCCTTGTGCTTGCAGTTCTTGGGAGCATGTTCTTCTCAACATGGCAAGTTGGTACACTCGGTGGAGAGTGAGTCACAGGGGAAATGGAGAGAGAGTGTCCCATACAGGCAGGGCATGCCCAAGCTTTACAACAGGGCTGGGAGCTTGTGCTTGGACACAACAGTAAGGAAGACGAGTTGTTTCTTACCAAGATTTCTGTGAATGTTTGGCTATCTTGAGGTGATTGTTTCTTTATATTTTTCCTCAGTGTGCTGCCTTAGATGAATGGTAAGACTTTTCACACTTGAGGTAGTTCTGTGTTTGTTTGTTTGTTTTTTCACACTATGCCTTGGGCTATCAGATTTTTTCATTGTTGTTCCATCCTGGTTGCTTCAAAGCACTAGGGATTTTTGATTTCAGTGCATGCTTCTGGATTAATATGTCTTTAATGAAAAGACTAAACAAAGTGCTGATAAGGATGGGTGGGAGTATTTTAAGAAGATGTATTAAATGCCTCCTCTAAGCCCAAATGAATGTTTGAACTGTGTCTGAATGTTAATGTCAGTACTGCTCACCACATCTTTTCTTATTTTTTCCTCCTAGCTGACAGAGTCAACGCTGAGCATTTTCTGATGGTTTTTCTACCTGGAATCATTAGTCACGTCACGTTGCTCACAATGCAATAGTCTAGAACAAAAGGACAGAACAGGTGCAAAGTGAAAGACAGATGCATTTATATTCTCTTCGTTGTCCGTTTTCAGAATATAATTATCAAGGAAGACTGAAAGGGCTAGTTTGTGTATGCAGGAGAAACCTCCACACTCTACAGCAGCTACACATCTCTTCGGGTATTTATAAATAATGTAGCATGAGAAAGAGACTTAGCCCAAAGTAATGCACAGTTTGGTCTGAAATTGTCATGGTTATCTCTAGATTGGAAATGAGAATAAAGTTCTTAGCCATCAGAGCACTGATCTACTGCAGTGGCCTCCTAATCTACAAGGTAAGGGCAAAAATACCCAGTAGCTTTTAAGGTAGAGCTGGAAGAGGAATCATGTGATGATAAACCAGGTTTTCATTTGTCAGGTCATTGTACTTTCCATCTGCTTCCTTCCATGTTTGCTACTAAATGGATGTTTCTCATAAGAAATTATGTCAGCCACTATACTAACTGTTTCTCCCAGAAAAAGGGCCATCATAGAAAACATGAATTACTGCACAACAGCTGGCCACCTTGCTGGCTTTGCTGTGTCATGGTCACATTCATCTTAGGACATCTCTTCTGGTCCCATTCCACAGCTAGTTTTTGGATAGATCAGTACATAAATGATGAGGGTTTTCGTTTCGCGCTTCACAAGAAGATGCAAAGACAAGGAGCTAAACTGGGATAAGGTGAAGGAATCAAGACTAAGTAAACTTATTTGCCTTGGAAAATGTGGAAGGTAATGTGTTGCTATTATGAACCAGAAGTTTGTGGGGATGTTTTGGTCCCCTCTTCCCAGGCAGGATGTATAGGCTGAGTTTGCCCCAGTAAGAACCTTGGTACAGATTTTGCTGAATTTGGCCAGTGAGGATAAACTAACAAGTGTGTCTTAGGCAGGAACCTGGGCAGAGAAAGGGAGGCACAAGAGTGGCAAAAAGATTGTTCCAGGAAATAGAAACAGTGATGAATAAGGAAAAAAAAAAAGAGACTGAGAACAAAGGAAGAAGGAGCCTTCTGAAAGGAGTGCAGGTGCCTACAGATGTGTCACTGATTTGCAGCCTGGTCCACCAGGAATTCCCTTCAGGACAGTGTCTGAAAAACTCACATGAGAAGGTGGGCTTCAGAGGGATAGATTTCCACTGTGGTGATACATCATGTAAAGAGGTAAAGTGATGGATTTGTAAGTGAACAGTTGATGGATGTCATTCATAAGATTTAAGTGTGTGAAATAAGCACTTCTATAATTGTGTGTAATAGGGTGGAAAATAGTTTAATTGCAGATTAGCAGCAATGGTGTGTTTGTTTGATAATCAGTATATTGATTACTTAATAGATTGACCAGTTCCTTAGTAGCGTGTTGCTTAATCACTAAAGCCTGTAATTTTGTTACAGCACTTACACCTTAATCTTGCAATCTAAATGGAGGGAGTTGCTTCCTTAAGTAACAGTTAAACTGGGGGAAAGAACATTTCCTACCTAGTCTTGACTTGCTTCAGCCACAACACATTGACCATTGCAAGGACGCTTGCAGGAATGTTTGTAAATATTTGAATTATGCCAGTGACCACAGGCCACAAGCTAAATAGGACGAGTCTTGAGAATGCAAACACTATAAAAATGACATATTGGGAGAGCGAGGTCTGTGAATTAAAATCTCAGGGAAAGATTTTCACAGTGCACAAACACTGTTTTCTCAGCTGACACTGTCTGCATGTGCAAAGGTACTGAAGGGCCTTGATCGTTGCAATGTGCAGTTTTAAAATGAAGGGGAAATGTACAGATGGCTAGAAGTTTGTGAAAGGAAGCAGAATATGGCATCGAAGACTGGAAACTCTGTGGAAAAGAAGGTTGCAAGAGGGCTTTGCCCAAGGGGAGAGGATTTGTTTGAAAGCCAGAGGCGAGACAAAAACTGAACAAGACTGTAAAGAAAAGCATGGGAGGCAACTGAGCAGTACAGAGACTCACACAGATTCAGTTATCACTTGGAAACGACAATCCATTAATAGGAAAGGAGCCACTTCTGAACATTGCCTAGCCCCTCCCTTTATCAGAGTGCTCTTTTGGTGAAAAGTTCTTATTCCCCCATTGTTTGCAGAGGCATTTTGAGCACTGCCAGGGCTTACCAAAGGGTCAGGACAACATGCTGTGCACTGGCCTTCAGGGGAAACTGCTCAGAGTTAGCCAAGGTAGATATTCCTTCCTGCACCTGGTAGCTTGGAAGACAGCAGCATCCCTGGGGCTGTGCACTGTCTGTTGGATGGGGCATGTCCTTGCAGAAAGGAAAGAAATAAAACCCAAAACCAAGCTGAAGCCTGTTTTCCATCACCACTATACTAAGATTGTTCAAAATAAGTGGTTTAGATGGGTGGGTATGGTTTGCTTTCTTCCTCTCCAAGAAAATGTTTTTTGTTCAGTCAGAAATCGTTTCTGCTGTACCTCACTCAGAAATGCTGTGTAGATATGCTCCATCAGCTCTTTGGAAGGTGAGTATTTTTAGTCAGCTTGGGCAACTTTCTGCTTGCTGCCCAAATGGCCAGTGTAAAAAAAAAGTACACTCCCTCTTTTCAGGGTAATTCCAATCAGGACTTGTAAACCAAGACGTGTGTTGCTGAACCCTTGTTGTGAGTGCAGTCTTCAGCACAGACATGTGTCTTGTCCTCTGAAAAGAAATGATTTTGGTCAAGGTGGTGGCGGGAATGCTGCTGTGAGGATGGGTGTGGAAAATGCTCCTCTCCAGTCAGAAGTCCATGTGTGATACCGAGCTCTTGGTGTGCTCTGCTTGCTGTTCCATCCCATCCCATCCCATCCTGGGCTGAACTCTGTTGAGCACCCTGTAAGTACAACCACTGAGACAGGGATGGATGGAGCCAATGCCATTAGCAGCACAATTAACTGAGCAATAAAGACACTAGAGATGCTCACCTTGGCAGGAATTTGCAGTGGTCTGTGCCTGGGACAGGAATACTTTCCATGTCTGGCTGCTGGCACAGTTTTGTGGGGGCCTTTCAGCCAGCCAGTGATAGCAAGAGTGGTGTAAAACCCGAGTCCTGCTAGCACAGCCATACCCACGCTGCGTTTCTCAGGCAACTGCAGTGTGGGCGGCAGTTAGAGGTTGTAATTGTTTCATGGGGGAAAAAAGCCCATATACATACACACGCAGAATTAAAAAATGAAGTGCTCTTTCCTTTTAGCTGCAATTTCTGACTGCACTTTGGACAAATTGTCAGAATCCGCATTCCCGCTGGCAGGGAGCCAGGCTCCCTGGCACACTGATTAAACAGTGTGTGGGCAAAATGTAGGCAGATGATGGGGACCCGGTACACTGAAACCTTGGAGAGCTGTGTTTTCCTTTGCTACTTCTGCTTTCTTTTTCTCTCAGACTCCTTTCATGCTAGTTTTCTGGTCGTCCTTCACTAGATCCATTTTGGGGTCTGAACATCCAACTTTGGGAACTGAGAAGAAGTGTGAAGCCACAGAGGGAGCAGCTCAAGGTACATAATCCCAGCTGCTTGTTCCCCTGCAGGTGAGCACATAACCCTCTAAGTGCAGTGGAGGTGGTCAAGAGACCAAAACGTTGGGCTGCAGCAATATAAAGGAAATTTTTGCATGTAGATGAGAAACCTCTTCTGTGAAGGACCCAGTCAGCCAGTAAAACACGTGGGTCTGGTCCAGCTTCAGCGTTCCCGAGCTCCATCTGTGACTTGGAGTATGGCTTTATTTCAGTGAGCTGCTCTGCCCTTCTCCATCCTGGGGCACTGGGCTCCATCCAGCTGACAAGCACTGGAGCTGGGGATTTTGAGACGTCACCTTTCTAATAAATCTGGTGCTTAGATCTCACAGCTGTAGCATTTACACTGCCGTGTGTGTGAAGACTGGGGAGTGTTGCATTGTTCCCAGGGTATGTGTCTGCCTGTCATGGTGGGCACCCTTGGCTTACACTGACTCGCCTCCTCACTTTTTATTTGGTTTCTCATCGTTTCTCTTAAGGCTCCACAGTCTGGAAGGCAAGATGTCCAACCTTTGGAGCCACAGCAGGCATTCAGTGGAGACAATTTTCATGAATGTAATGGCTGAGCTCCGCTGTGAGTCAGTGTTGCCCCACTCCCATGTCTGATGTCACCACAAAGGGTTTGACTGAATAGCTACACCTCAGGTGAGGTAACTCTGCTTTTAAAGTGGGTGAGCTCCACTGCACTGAACACGGGTGTGGACCTCCCAGTCCAGAGGCAGAGTGGCCTCCATGTAGCTTCCAGAGCAAGGCAAGATGATGCCCTTTTCAAAATACGGACATAAAAGCTCAATCTCTTTTTAAAATTCCACAGCAATTTGATTCACAACTTCAGCTAATACAAACTTCTTAAGAGATCTGGCACAAACAAGTTTCTGGAGGTATTTTGCAGCCCTCTGGGTTCTTCC
The DNA here is from genome assembly GCA_013397175.1 of Platysteira castanea. Classification (NCBI taxonomy): domain Eukaryota; kingdom Metazoa; phylum Chordata; class Aves; order Passeriformes; genus Platysteira; species Platysteira castanea. Next base: position 74,700 of record VYXC01001419.1, read on the forward strand.
CGCACTTGCGATTCATCAAACGTGTCTTGATGTTTAGTTCAGTGTGTAGCCTGACTGACAGGGCCTCTTTGCCAAGCCTTAGGAGCTGCAAAAGTCCTGCAGGGGCTCGTGTGTGCTGACGGTGCAGTCTGGGGCTCAGCCTCTCCTGGGGCTGGTGCTCCTGGTGGGAGTGCTCTGCTCCAGCACAGCTGCACTGCGAGCTCAGCTTCCCCAGGAGCAGCCCAGGGCCAGAGCTGCGTGTGTGCCTGACAGTTCTGCCTATTCTATTCAACCTGCAAACTCTTCAGGGCAGGGGCTTTGGCTGTGTACGTTCAATACCAGTAAGTATTAATCCTTATGATTTGCAAACGGCTTGGCTTTCAGAGACTGGTACAATGCAAAGCACCTGGCATGGTGTTTTATGAGCCCTGGGGACAGTTTAGCTTGTTCAAATGTGTACTTGGCTTTGAGTCACTAATGTGATCAATCAAAGGAGCAGTCTTTTCCCTCGGACTCACTAAGGCTGATTCCTTGCGTTTGAGGGGTTTAAATGTCCACTTGATTCAAGCATTAAGGAGTTTGACTTAAAAATTCTGGCTGCTGAAGTCACAGTGGGAGCAACTGACCCCAGCTCCCACAAGTTCAAGGAATGATCACTCAGGTGCTAAAGGCAGATAATAGCTACTAGCTTTCATCAGGTGAAAATTGAGCATTTTGGGGAAAAAACTGTAGATTCAGTGGGGTGCCAAACCCTGAAAGCTTCCCCTGTTAATTTGCTCTGATCTGTCTCTCATCTAAATGACTTTTAAAAGATGAAGAAAACCAAATTCAGCCCCATATAATGGGATTTACAGGTTTCTCATTCCACTCCATGGAACCCTGATTTTGCCAAAGGATGCTAAAATGAGAAGGGAGGAAAAAAGCCCATGCCCCTCGTTTTCCATCAGGTACCTCCTGTTGAGGTACAACTTTTACTCCATATTTCCTCAGCACATACGCCTTGAGGCCTGGTGAGTTTCTGCAGTCCTTGCACTGTCTCACCTTGAATGCTGCAGTGCTACTGTGGATTTTACTGTTAACTGCTCTGCCTGCTAGTATTACTGGTGTCATTGGAGTGTGTAATTCTTTGTTTGTCTGTGCCCCTTAGGGCTTTTACTGTTGTTCTGACTGACCACGTCATGTTGTATCTTCTCTATCAGCTATTGTTCCTATGTCCTCTACAGGTAAAACAAAGCACATAAAGCCTGAGTAACTGGGTGACACAGGAATTCCTGAGCACATCTGGAAGGTAAATTCCTCTCTTCCAGAAAAAGCAGTGAATCACTTTGTGTCACACTCCTTTTTTTTAGCTACCTCCAGTACTTTGACAGCTGTACCTCCATTATGAATATCATACCTTCTTAATCTTACCCTTCATTATTGCTCTCAGCTTTTTAATTATGAATTGTCATCAGGGAAGCCTTCAGCAACTGGCTGAATCTCTGCAATTCTGACAAACACCTCTAGCATATGTGCATGTCTGTTAGCTCAGGGCAGAACCCCATTTGCAGACCAAGCAGTAGAACTGAAGAGATGTATTTGTGGTCACCTGTGCTGCAGTCATCATCTGAGTTCAGAGTTCTGCTATGCTAAGCAATGTGTAGGCCCCCTGTGCCTCCAGACTGTGGATTTGTTCCAAAGATTTATGCCCAAGCTGAAATTCAAGGGTGAGAGGTTTATTGGACTTTTTGCTGTTAAATTTTAGTAAGGTCAGGGCACACTGACTGGCTGCTGAGCATGAATATTAGCAGACAAAATAGCTAGGAAAGAGATAAAAACAAAGACAAAGAAACAGCCACACTGTGGCTATTTGCCCCTGATCAGATGATTGTTGCTGTTAACTGTTCTTAAAGCTGGTTTTACTCACAATAAACAAAAATAGGAGCTGTTTTGATGGAGGGTGGAGGTTAGCTCTGCCCAGCAGTGCTGCCCTAGCATTTCCATCCTGCCAGGTGAGAAAAGGAAAGCACAACTTCAAACAAAGCTAAGCCCTAAAGCCTTTCTGTTTTTCTACTTAAGCACAGTGTAAATTATACAGCATTGGCACAGTCTCCTTATTAATTTCACTCTATAAGCAATCATAAAGCATTTAACTTTAATATGAAATATTCAAGTTCTTCTCTGTTTGTCTTTGAATTCTTTATGTATAATTTAAAGAATTTGCTAACACAGAAATTATTAAACGTGGATACGTCAGATGACAACTAAGCTGAGGAAGAGGGACAAGGGTACTGGAAACTGAAGGATTTTCCAAAACTATAACAAAGTGTTTTGAATGCAAGATTTTTCCTTGGGTGATGCAAATAAGAAATAATCCCTGATACTATGGCTAGGAATGACCTTGTTGATAATGTGATAGACCCAGCACTGCTCAGTCTGCAAAGCACTGGATGGAGTTATTATTACTGGCACTTGTCTGTCATCTCATGATGACAACAGATTAGCTGACTGACTGTGCTGTGTGCTTTAGTGGAGTCCCAGCTTTTGCAAAGGCTGCTCCAGAAAACATCACCCTGTAGTTCCCACACACTGGAGCTTGGAAAGCTTGGAAATATCTCGAGGGACCCATCTTGTGCCTAATTAAACTGCTTTTCACTTGAAAAAGAGGTGCCATGCTTGCTGTGCTCTTCACGCACCAGGTAGCCATAAGATGTTTCTAGCACTGTGAAAGACAAGAACTCCATCCAGCAGGATGACAATGCACAGTTCTGGTATCTCCCAGTGCTTTGCTCTTACTGGCTTCCCATGTGCATCCCCAGGCTGCCTCCCTTGTAAGTGGAGGATGGGGAAGTGTGGTTGTGGAGGAAGAGCTTCCAAGCTGAAAGCCCCTCTTAGCCCTTCATGGACTTGAGCTATGTCTGTAATCCGTCAACTTTTCCAAGTCAGATTTCCCCTCTGACTTTCCAAAACAGCATTACCCCCAGCACTAAACATGCATGTCCCAGGAACATCCAGGTCGTGCTTCTGCTGCCCCACAGCACGCCAGCTCTGCTCCAAAACCCTGAGCTGCAACAGAGTGCAGCACCTCTCCTACCAAACTCTTCATCACTCTCCTGTGGATTTCCCAGCTACCTATGGGTGCACAGCTGCAATGCTCTCCTGCTCAGATGTCTGCTCTCATCTGAGCCCAGATTATTAGGATACATCCTTGTTGATGCTCCAGCATTCAGCTCCCAGATTTCTTCCTGTTTGCTCTCCCACTAGTGGCACCCTCTTGGCTGCCCTGAGCTGCATAAGGCTGGGAAATCTCCCCCATGCTCAGCTGCCAGGCAGGGAGGAGGCTGTGTGATCTGCAGCAGTCGCAGAACTAGTGCTCTGCCTGGCACTTGCCTGTGCTGCTCTGCTGGAGCTGCTGGAGGAGTCAGAAGGGTGAGACCAGCAGTGACCAATGCTCCCCAGGGGCAGCTCCCCTCACCTTCTGTGTGGCTGCAAGGGCCTGTTGGGCATGGCAGGGGTGAGGGATTGGTAACTGCAGCCAATGCCTGCGGGGAGGGAGAGGAAAAGGCCCCTTAAATGTACCAGAGCAGAGCTCAAAATGTCCTGCCAGAATACAAAAAAACCCTTGTTATGGTCCAAGGGATGGTGGTGCTCTGGGACACTGGCAAGGGAAATCTGCCATGAAAAGGCTTGGAAAGTAGAATGGGCTGAAGCACTGAGGAATGGGCAAGAACCAAAACTCAGTGCTCTGAAGAAATCTGGATCAGAGGAGTGTGACAAGTTTTCCTGGCTCTCAGAGGATGAGGGAGCAGGAGGGGAGGCTTACAGAGAGTTCAGGGGCCAGGTCAAGCAGGAGGTGGACGAGCGAAACACAGGCACCTCCATCCTTTCCTCCAAGCCTTGGCCTGGAAGTCTTCTGCTGGTGTTGGTGCCAGCAAGACATGAGTCATTACTGAGAGCCTGAATATGCATTCTGCATCACTTCAAGCTTCCCACCTGATCAAGTTGTGCCACGGGGTGTTGATGGGGTTGGCAAGATGAAAGAGGGGGCAGAACTTGCTAGATGGAGCTGGATGTTGCTCTTCGGCCAAAAAAAAGTTGATGCTATGATTATTCACCCTTTCTGAGGCTATTAGTGGGCTGTAGGCGTACAGAGTTTCAAGAAAAGCGTTATCCATTTAAAAGTCAGATTAAGAAAAACCTGCAACAAACTATGTTTCTAAATAGAAATGGGAATTTCTGGAAAACCAAACAGTTATTCATTATTACTGAGAAGCCAGTTGCTTCTGAAAAACCCAGCTCCTTGTTGCTTCTTATATTTTCAAATCTGATGCAGCTGCACGTGGGGACAGTTCAGTGGTGGGAGCTTTCACACAGATTTGTAGCACAGGGGGTGCAGGAGCAGAGGGAACAGTTTGTGCTGTTGCATCACAGCAGCTAAGAGAGCCATATGTGAAATATCAGCCTCCCATCAGCCACACAGGCATACATCTCCATTCTTTTCTCTCCAAATGGCTCCTGTTTCAGAAGGCAGTGAGGAATGGAGTGCTGTATTGGGAATGCAGTCACTGATTGCCGAAGAAAAGGCAGTCCTTGGTGAGGAGGTTATCATTCAAGCTTTGTGCCTGTTCCAGAAAAGCTGGGACTTAACATTGTTTGTGAGCAAAGGGAAAGGAAGGATGGAGAGGGGCAGACCACTGTGCATTTTAAGCAGCTTTGATTCTGAGTTGGAACTTTATGTTAAATACCATGATTCATGTCTATTTATTTTGTTAAGCAGTGAGCAAGCAGAAAGTCTAGCAGCTGAAATGATGTGCCTGAAAGACTCCTGGCAGGCAATCCATCAAGCAACTATTGATTAGTGCTGCCACAGGAACCATTTTGCACAGTAAGACCTTTATTCTTTACTCTGACAAATGCTCACTTAGATGTAAATTAGCTGAAGGTGTCCTTCTCTCACTTGTTAGGGCTGAACTGGGAATGAAGCTTTGCTCTCCTAAGAGCAGAAGTTTGGAAAGCATAGCGAGAGCCATGAAGAAAAAAAAAAAGAGTAAGATTCCAGGGCTCTAGGAGGTGTTCTATCCTTTTAAAGAAGGAGGAGAGAACAGAAATCAAAAAATTCCCCTAAGGACGATGGCATGCTACAACTGAAAAGTGCTCCAGTGGGCTGTAATGGCTAAACAGAAACTTGCTGGTAATGGTGCTGCTGAACAGTCCAGCCTCCCTCACTCCCTGTGGTGCATAATGTGAAGGAAATCAAAGGTGAGGAAGGTGCAGTGGAGGTGCTACGATACAATTTAGTCTTGCACTGCGTTGCCTCAGTAGTGTGCTTGTCAGTATGCGTGTGCATGGATAAGCCAAGCAAGCTTTGCTCTCCCAGAAGGGGTCTGAAGGTGTTGCCCTTGTTACCTCCCGCAAATGGTCAATTTCTCCTTAATTTTATAAATATTTCTAAACCCACTCTAAATATCTGACTTCAATTTCCAGGCGTTGGTTCCCATTGTACCTTTCTCTGCTTGATTAAGCAGGCTGTCAGGATCCAGAATTTTCTGTCCTGCAGAGGTGCTTTGTTATTGCAGTCATGGCCTATTTAGTTATTTACTTAAAGAGCGAAACAGATTGAGCTCTCACCATTTCTCAGTACCAGGCATCTGCTCTGATTTTAGCCCCAAATGCCCATTCTAGTTTTCTCAGTGTTCCTCCTCACGGGCATTAAAGGACCGTGTTCTCAGACACTGTTATTACACCTTTGGTTTCCTTCACATGGGGTGCAGAGACACAGTTCTTGTTCTGCCCCTTACCTCTCTGCAGAGACTTTGCAGAGGCAAAAAAACTGCGCTTAACGTTTGGTGCTGATAGCCAGAGCAGAGCATTGCATTTTTTTCTGGGGTCCACAGTAGTGTCTGGGTGAATTTGCTCCAGATGGATGACCCTGAGCTTCTTCTTGCCCTCAGCAATGAAAATATGTGGGTGGTACTATATCTGCTGGCACTATGTTTAACTAATTATTCCTTTTTTTTTTTCCAGGGAACTGAGGCATGCAGATCTTGTTCTTGCATCATAACTGAAATCTTTTCCCAAATTCGGGAAAAATACGTGGCGGTGAAACAATCAGTATAGGCCCGTGCTTGGGTGTTTGTAAAGGCTGGATGAGAAGCAACCTCACCAGTTTTGTCTGGAGAGGTCTCTACATGCATGATTTTTGGTCTCTCTGTGGGCGATGTATACTTGATATCTTGCAGCTGACGCCATCTCCCTCCTGGAATTAATTAGGTGTTGCCAGATCATAAGTGAGTTCCTGAACTGCAGTGGGTGCTGTGCTGAGTCTATCAGCAGCTCCAAACATCCATAAACATCAGCACAACAAGCCAGTACATTGGCAAGCCTCACAGGTGAACAAGGCTGGTAGAGTGGTGAGCACAACAGCTGGGCAGAGGCAATGCTGGGGGAATAGTCTGAGTTTTCGTGCCCACAATCATGCCTTGGTTTTAGACATTTGAAAGAGAACGCTCTCAATTGAGCTGCCTCCATTTACAAGTTCAGCCAATCTCTTCTCACCAATAAGGAACGAATATAAATATATTTATATTACAAGTAAATATAAGTGAAAAAGCAAAAATCATGTGGCACGAGAAGCCGAGCTGCCTGCCTGAGCAGACTTTAAAAGCACCCATGGTACCAGCCCCCTGCCCCCACCCAGTTCCACCAGTTCCATTTCCTGGCTGCAGGGTCTTAGAGAGATGTAAAATTTTTGGGCACAGATAGATAGGGAATACAATAACATTTTGGGTTACTTGCGACATGCTGGAGGAGACAGTTGTTTAAATGTGAGGAGCATGTGCCAAAATGCTGTTGAAAGTCAGTGCCTTTGCTGGAGATGGGTGTGTGCAAGGCACATCACCCAGGGCCTGGATGGTGATGCTGAGCGGGGGGCTCTGCTGCAGCTCAGGTGAGCCACAGCTCTGCCAGGCTGCCCTGTGGGCAAGGAAAAGGGGATCCTTCTGCTCCTCTTCCCTCTGCACCAGGGAGAGTTTTTTGTACTTTCTCTGATGTCACACTGTCTCCACTGCTCGTGAGGGTCTTAGTCTGTGTTTTCTGTAGTACCATACTACTTTATTTCTTATCCTGGCAGTGTGCAAACACCCTGCTAACCTGTGCTCTCTGTATGACATGGAGTTAGTTTAAGTGACTTAAGACATTACTGTAGTCAGATGCCCAGTCCATCTCCTGGAAAGGTGTTACTGGACCTAAAATGAAGCAGTACATTTAGGCATGGTTCATCTTGCACCACCAATGACTTGAAGTAGCATTAAAACAACTAGGCTATGAGGTACACATCCTGTTATGTCCAGGAGTGTTAGCCCGTGCAGGAAGTAATATGGCAGAGAGGGAAAATGAATCCATCTCTTCTAAATCACTGCCTAAATCCACTTTCTGTCATGGATAAATTATTTTATCACAGTGATTCTTGCTGCTGATTCTAGATGACTTCAACTCCTTTGGCTTCAATGTAATTGTAGCCTATGCCTAAATGAATTTGAAGCTGGTGTGAAAATAAAAAAGTGTTAGCAAAGCTGTGACTTGTACTCTTTCAGATTTTATATTTTTTGGTTTGCTTGTTAATTTTTTTTTTCCTTTGCAACTAATTATTTCAGGAACAGGTGGCAGGGGAGAAGGTGGATGCTTCTACAGAGACATCTTCAATCTCAGCCATTTAAACAGCAATTAATTGTAATCTCTTCTAATTTATTAACTTGTACAAGGTCTAGTATTAGAAAATATTAACGAGCTGAACAGGGAAGTCAGCAACAACAAACTATCTGTATCTGCACTTGACTGAGTGTTCAGTTTATTAAATTGTAGCTATAGTACAATTTGAAGACTTTCCACTGTGTAAACTGATGTGATGTCACATATTTTACTCTGTCTTTTTAGTCACTGAGGTCTCTCAGTATCTCTCTGTTTTTTCTTTGGGCCATTTTTACTTCACCACTCATGTATTGATTTCTCCTATTAAGGACAGGCAGAAAAATGATGAAAAAACACAGGGCAGGATCCAACCAGGGTCCTGGAAGAAGAAAACTTGTATCTGTGAACTACTGGTGTTTTAATTCTCTCAATAACTTTTCAGGAGAGAGGTCAGAATGTACACGAGCAGCCAAAGGTACCCTGGCTGCAAGGAGCCAGCAGGGTCTCATGTACCACATGCTGCTCTGCTTTGCTTCCACGGTACCACCTCATTGTCACGTCCCAGTGCTTTCCTTTGCTGTAGGCGTTTCTGAGCTTTCTACTTGCAACACCTCAGGGTTTTTTCCTGTTACATGTGGATGCCAGGAACCATTCGCAAGATGCCGTAAGGCTCGATTTTCTGTGTGGCTGTCCAAAATGAAACAAGAAGGATTTTCCATGGACCAAGCACTTCTACTGATTATTCTAGCTGTGCAAAATTGGCCAAGCCACAGAAGTGGGGCAAAGAGAGTATGGGCAGGGAAGCCAGCACAAAAATCCTTTATGGTCATAGGTCTCATAAGCAGTGCCGTGTTGCCCTGGTTTTTGTAAGCCTTCTGTTTTTAACCTTGGAGTCAGATTCTTTCTNTCGCCGTTCAGGCTGTGAACTCTCAGTGCTCCCCATAAGGAAACCTTCTGGAAAAAAGACCCCGGTGCTGGTAGTACATCATCACTGGCTGCTGCCTTAGTCTAGATGTTCTAGGCAGCTCTGACAATGTCACCTCACTGGTGACAGCAACAGAAGGCAATGGGACCTGAAGGCACAGGAAGAATGGTGGCCACCCAAAAGGGCTTCTGGGGAGTAAGGAATGCCGGCATGCTGTGGCCGAGGCTGATGAACCTCTGACTGGAAGGCACAAATGCAGGCATGTCTTCTCGGAAGCTAGCACAGAATCACAGGGTCATTAGGGTGGGAAGGACCTCTAAGATCACTAGGTCCAGGCACTGCTGTGCTCTGGGTGTCACCTCTGCCATAGCCTGGTCACAGCCCTGGGGTCACTGCAGCCCCTTTTTAAGTGTTGCCAGTTGTCTCAGATCTTTGCAAACTGCGTGGTGCTGCCTGTCTCTGAGCACAGGGCACAGACAGAGGGTATGGTTATGCAGCACATTATCCCTTGTTTCAGTACATCCACCGAAAGCCCTGTTTTATGAAAATGTACTGAGGACACAGAGAGCAGCATCTCCTGGAAGATGGGAAATAGGCAAAGGAGAACACCCTTTTCTAGACCTGACACTCATTTTCTTGCATCAGAAACTGGACAAATATTTGTGTGCTTTCACCCAGCCAGTGAGTAAGAGGTAGGACTTCAGGAGCCAGCCTTGTCCTGTGCTCACATACTGACTTTGTGTATATCCCTGCTACAATTTTACTATCCATGCCATGGGCATGAAGGAGGATGGGGAAAGGAAATGTTGGCAAACCAGGGGGAAAGTCCTTCTTTGGTGCAGCCAGGGGCATAGGACTGGCTCTGGGATGGGTGTCTGTGGCACCACTTGTGCTTGGAAGAACAGGGGCGGACAAAATGGTCAGAGCTGGAAAAAGGTCAGGATCATGGAAAAGCAGGATGGCCAGTGGTGCAGGAAGAGTAGGGAATCTGCCTTCCCAGGCCTTCTTCAGTACTGGCATCCTCCTTTGCCCTGCCCGAGGACACAGCCAACCTTCTCTGGCCTGGCTCCTGGCAGTGGACTCTTGGGTTTTTGCATCCTCTGCTCCCTGGACTTCAGAATGAGCAAGACCGTGAAATAATCAACACCTTGGAAATGTTCTCCACTGATGCATTAATTCTTGTGTAAGTGCTTACCTCAGTCCACCTGACAGCTGGACACAGGATGGGGGAACCCACATAAACAGTGGTGGTTGCCTCGAGAATATCCTGTAGGTTAGTTACAGGCTTTGTTACTTCTCTTGATGTGTTCTAGGCCTATTATTTGCAAATCTCTCTGCATCTGTGTTATTACGAGAGTGGAATTACTCAGCTGATCATCCACCAAGCCATTCAGTGTTTGAGACATAGCCTTAAATTTCCATTTATGACTCCTCCTTCTGCAATGAAGTCCTGATCCTTCAGTCCCCGAAGCTGTATGAGATTCTTGCCTTCCTCAGAGGCTTCTCCTACACCCAGTTTGCACTCATCCACAGATATTACTTGGCAAGTATGTAATTCCACCTAATGACTGCATGTTCACCTTCTGGGGAAGTTCAGGGGCTGCCTTGGCATGCAGGCTCCACATCAACACCAGGTCTCATTGCTACTTCACTTGTTATTCATTCTCAAATGGTGAAAGCAAGTGACTCAACTGCAAAATGTTTCTTACTGAGCTTAACCGAGTAACACTTGTGAGGAGAAAAGCTCCTGTTTGCCTCCGCCTCGCTTTCAGCTGCAAAAGACCATCTGAAGAACACTGACAGCCTTCTCCTTTATGATCTTTCCATCGCACCAACCCACTGGAGTAATTAAGTTTTCCTTTTCGGTGCCAGTAGGTGGCATTGCTTACTCTCTTAAATGCCCAAACGTTAAGCCAAACATTTGGCCAAGCCTTTAGAAGTAGTACCCAGTTGGAAAGTCATGACCTTTCCCAACACTGCAACAGCTTCCAAATCCAGCATCTAAATTTTGGCTGGAAATCAGCCTGGTTTCTAGCCCCCAGAGGAATGAAGTTGTGTTAGCACTTCCCTGCTGACATTACAGGTGGAGAAGAACTAGGCAGTTTTATGCCATAGCATAGTAAATCTGTGAACAGGGTGGCCTGGTGAGATTACCTGTGATGTGACAGAACAGCAGTCCATGATCTTGCAGCCTCTACAGTGGTGTGCAGATGCAGTCTGCTCAGTGGAGCCGTGCCCCTGGCAATTACAGCTCCGTCGTGCTGGGTTGTAACCGTGGTTGCAATCGTGTTATGTCATTCCATGGCAAAGACTGACACAGACGTGGCCGTGCCATCCTTCTCCCAGTGGACAGCCATTTCCTGTCCTGCGAATATAGCACATGGGACACCATCTCTTCATCACAGTAAGACTGGAGAGATTTTTCCAAGTGGATGTTGAAAGTTTCTGGCACTGTAAATGCAGTGTTGCTGAGAATCAGCACTCCAGGAAAGACAGCTTGGCAGGCTGGGGATGGCTGTGGTGTCATCCCAGGAGATGACTCTCTATAGGCTGCTGGGAGAGGGGCGGCGTATGAGGAGAAAGGCAAGCAGCACAAAGGCAATTGGAAGTCTAAGTGCACACCGCCTTCAGTGTTGTCTTGCATCCAGGAAAAAATACACAGACACATACATGACTCCAGGGTAAACTTCAGGGTCTCTTATCTCTTTGTGGGCAAGAAGTCTCCTGGAGGGCTCTCAGAGTGCTCAATGCCACCAGATTAGATTCATGAGCAGAAGGCATATCCTTGGTCTGTTCATGAGAGGACTGCTGAAATGGCTAGGTTACATTAAGTGGCATGCCCAAGGTCACCCCGGACACCTGTCTCAAGCAAGGGGCTATCCATCTTGCCCTTCAGGCTGGCTCAGGGAAGTGGAGGTCCAGGAACAAGTTTTATGCAACCATTTCTGTGTCATCACACGGCAGGTTGGGATGTGCCCATTGCACCTGCTGATTTGGTATGCTCTGAGCATGCTGATGGGAGATTGCGTGAATCACCTGCTGCCAGAGGACAGTGCACAAAAACGCTGAGCAGCTCTCTCAGTGAGAACCAGGTCCAGCTGGGCTCTGGCCCACTGCACAGCACGACATGCCAGTGCTGTAGCTGCAGTACCCAGGATGACTCTGCCTTTGTTTGCACAGCAGGTAGGCCGCTGTTTTCTGAACTATGCATGGCATCTGACACAAATATGGAATATATGTGGGGCATCCTGCAATCTGCCCATGGCAAAGGCACGCAGGCCATTCCTGGCTCCACAGTGATCTTCTTCTCCTACATGCTGTCCCTGTCTTCTGATTAGGAGCAGCTTGTTAGAGTGCATGTCTGCTCTTCCAGTTCAAATAGGACCAGGCCTTACATGTTCCTCCTGAGCCACTGGGATCCATGATCTATCCCAGTGAGAGGCCACTCTCAGTCTTGATGGAGTAGGAGTGTGGTTTATCTGGCAGGGTAACTTAAGCCATGTGGAAGACACTTGATTAGGAACTCCTTAGGACACAGACAGTGACTTCAAGACTTTTTCTCTTCACCCATACCTGAAAGGTTATTTGTTCTACCTCTTGCCTCAAATTACTGACAAGGGGTGATGATTTTGGCCCTTGTGCAGCAAGAGCAAGGCATGGAGAATACATTTCCTTATCAGATGACCATTATTAAATACCTTTCAGTTTGTTTCATAATATTCCTTTGTTCCAGAATGAAGACTCCTGAATGACGAATATAATTAGTATCAGGTGATGTTCACTGCGAATTACAAGATTTTTGATTCCATTGCATGTAATTTCTAAGGAGCTTACTTGCATTACATTTTCATGATTTATTTTTAAATTCTGGCAAAGCACTGGAGTCTATTCTTCTCAGAAAGTGATGTATGACAAGCTGTGGGATGTTCTCCTGGGTAGATTCAGACTGTCTTCTTACGTAGTCACTTTACCATTTTTGGTTGCAGACTCAAAGAAAATTTGAGAGTGATTCAGATTCCTAAACACATGTACCTGGCAACATTTTAGATATTCCTAGGGTGCCCAAACCCTCCACTCAAAATAGGCAGGTCTGGTGTGGCAGCTGTGGGCCCACAGGGTTCACAGACTATTGACTGTAGGGTACAGCTTTGGCAGCTAGTCCTTTGATATGCATTATAAATTTTTCTTGCATATCGTTGTTCTCTGACATTAGAGGAGTTACAAGGAAATTAGCTCCCTAGGCTCATCATCTGCATATTCTGTGTCATGCCCACTTTTTTTTTGTCTACAGTTGGGAAATTCAGCTCCTTCACCTGTGGCCATGATGGTCTTGGCTGCAAATCTCACTGGTCAGGCCTATTCCTTTGATTGAGAGGAGTCCTTCTGAGGCAGCAGCAGCACAAAACACATGATGTCTCCTCCTCAGACTTGGCTGGGAGCCTGTTCTGCTGTTGGCAGCCCTTCCTCAGCTCTGCTTTTTGTCTTGCAGGATATATCATCGCTGCCATGATATGCACTCCTGGGACTGAGCTAGCCCTGAAAGCAGCCTCCTCGGGTACCCATGATGGCATTGGTGTGATGGCAAAGAGCTGAGAATGGTTCTGCTGCCTGAGTGTGAGTGGCTGGTGAGCATGGAGGCCCTGGTCCTTGCAGTGGGCCATTCACCCTCAGGTGTGCTGCTGCCAGGGCTGTCTCAGGCTCTGTTACAAGAGCCGTGCTGGTGGTGTTGACTATGGCATGGGAAGAAGGACAATGACAGCACAGGAAGAAAATATGACTCCTCACTTGCACACACTGCCCATATGTGTGTGGCTTGACATCAGAGAAGAAGGAGCCTTTGTGAATAATGTAAAGATAATTTTTTAAAAGAGAATTACACTGTGTTGTCTTTTCTGCTACTCAAGACAAGCAAAGCCTAGGACTTAGTGCCAAAATGGGTCACCTGACCAGAAGCTGTTGGGAGACTTTGGATGCTGCTGCTCACACGGGTGCAGCATGCTACCCTCTGGAAAAAGAGGGCCATGATGGAGAGAGTGGCCGTGCAAAGCCTCTGAAGGACAATAGCACTGGAGAGCCATGTTGGCATTTCCCTCTTCCCACCACGACCCCCAGACAGAATGAGGAGGCATGTAAGCAAGGATCTTTATTTGTTCCTAAGTGCCTGTGGTGACTGCAAACACCCATCAGGAGGGGGAGGATATGTCCAAAATACACATCTCCTTAGGATCTCTCTTGAGTCCTGAAAGTTAAAAAAACCCCACCCAGTAGCAGAAAAGGATGTAAAATGACATTGTTCTAACACTGTGTGTGTCCCTGAAAGACTGTGTGACTGTCCCTGAAAGACTGTTGCAGCCAGTGGGTATCTCTTCTTAGAAGAAAGAAGGAGCTGGTCAGGATATGCCACAGAGAAGGGCCTTTTTTGTACCTCTAGTCAATGAATTCCAGAAACCTTTCCTTCCATTTATAGCCTGTTAGCAAGCACTTGGTGCTGACCTGAGTTGTCTGTGCTGCTAGTTGTGCCAGCCTGGAACTTGGAGGTGCTGTGTCCTCTTTCTACTACTTCCACATCCCAGGCACCTAGTGAAAGAGTTTTTCAATGCCCGTGAGGTCTTGTTTTCTTGAGCACAAAACCAGACACCCAACTTCTTATTAAATCACTCCATGAGCAAATTTGAACTGGGTTTCAAGGTTTCTCCTCCATTTCAGGAGTAAGTCCTTCTAAGGCCATATTAGCTGTTGGTAAGGAGTTACCGTGGCTGTGCTTGGCAAGGAGCTGTGTGCTTTCAGAGCAGTGCAAGAATGCACATGGAATATGCCTGTGATTACTCTTCTCCTAGAAACACCAACTGGCCAAGAACCTCAGCTGGGCAGTGCTGTGGACCTCAACGTGTCTCCCACAGATTTTGGCAGATGAAAGCCCCAAGGGAGGAAACTGAGGCATAGCAAAGTGTTTCACCTCTTTTGACAGTGTTTGTGGCCCCAGAGTGGGAGAAAGTGGTGTAAGATTTTTTGTCCGTAATGAACACTACTTGATGCCCATGTGTGAGGGGTTTTAGTGACTGAGATCTTTCAAATTAAGTTTGAAATTAAGATTTCCCCTATTCTATCCTTTCTCCTTCCAGGGACATGTCCTATAGTCTTTCAGCACCTCTTTAGGACTGTAAAAACATACTTCAGTTCCTGGGGGCTGCAAATTCTTCAACAGCTCACCATGAAAAGGTATGGACTCAAAAGCCACATCTGTTCCTGCAGACCTGAAATGCCCATAAACAAGACCTACAGAGGGTGCCTCTGAAAACAGATATGAGACAGAATTACTCCGGAGAATTTTACAATCTCAATATTGGGATTACTTGCTTTAGGACAGGGATTGCTTGTTTCAAGCAGCTTTAAGACTTAAACGGCGTTTTATCCACAGAGTAGTAAGTGGTCTATGGTCAATTTGCTTATGGTGAGAACCTGATGGCTGAAAGAGAGCTACAGGATATAAAATGACAAATTATTCTAACATTGTGTGCGTTCAATACTGATCAACCCCACTGGAATATGCAGCAAGTGACCTTCCTGAGGCAAAAACATATTAAGAAATATTTCTGATCTTCTTAGCTTGCATTTAATTTAAGTAATAATGAAGACAATTTAAAATAGATCAGGACTAGCAATATATTTTGTAAGTTGTGTAATACTGTCTTTTTCCTAACTGTACACTAGGGATGAATGGTAGGAGTTTATGTCCTATTGCAAAATTAACCAATTCATGCTGTTCTTTCCTGAATTTTCACAACAATCTGGATACTTCTAGCACAATGATGGTCTTCTGTCTGAAGATTTTTGTTCCTTCTTTCTCATTTCACTGCTTTTGATACTGACTTACGGGAATACCTGCACCTTCTTTGCCTTTAACTTGCTGTCTTGTCAGTAGCTGCCAGGAGGGTCCCTCCGTTATCTTTTGTAGCTAATGACGTTTGTATTGGGGCTGCAAACTCCTTTTTACTTTCTCAGTATTTCCCCTGCTCTCACCTGGTATAACAGAAATGCTCTCGAGCTCCTTGAGGAGGACATGGAAAATCAGTCTTCTAGAACTGTGTGTCCTTTTAACACTCATATCTGAACACCCAGCCTGGAACATACATGAACCCCCATGCTTTTCCTGCAGACAATTCCTCCCTTAATGTCTTGTTTACTTTTGATACTGTCTAGTGATGCAGCGTTCTTCCATAATAGTTAACGGATTTAGGTGCCCAGGTTAGAAATAAATGGATATCAAGGGTTCCCCAAAGAAACTGTGAAACCTCTCATCTCTAGGTATGAGATCTGTGTCCTGACATCCATTTTCACACAGAATATAGTGGGAGAACTCTCTGATTTGGATGAGGCCCTAAAATTACTTTGATTTCCGGTTCATCAAATCCTGTGTGTGATCTAAGAAAAACAACTGGAACTTTCCTCTGGCTGAATTAGCTGAACAGCTCTTAGAGCTTACATTTGACTTTCTGGGGGTTGAATTACATTCTTGAGGGACAAGGAGCAAGGGAAACATTTAGAGGGCAACTGCCAAAAGTTGGTGGAAGGGACTTGAGTAGGTGGAGGGACAGCAACAGAGTCATCTTTCTCCCAGAGAGTTGTTCCACTTGATTCTCTTGGGGTTTGCAGGGCTGAGCATGCGATTGGGAAGGGCTGCAGTGCCGGCTGCTTGCCAAGGCACTTTAGGGCTTGGAGGGGCTTAAAGTGGTGAGTACTGCTCCTTTACGGGGGAAGACGGGGCAAAACATGCAAGACATGGTACTCAGACACTTTTCCTACTTATTTCTCAGCAGACCTCACTGGGTGGTCTTCAGTCAGCCCAAGTCTTGTGAGGGTGCTGTGTTTCAGGGTGTACAGAAATGCTTCAGGACGTGCTGGATCTGGACATGTCTGTGTAAGGGCATAAAGCACTTTGGAGGCCCTTCTTGAAACCCAAGACAAGGGAAGGTTTCCAATAACCAAGTGAGCTGCCAGCATGAGGCTATGTGGAAAGAGATACAAACACTTGGTACAATCAAAATGCCCAGACCCAAGAAACGAGTAAGTCTCAGAAGATGGTGAGGCCATGCTGCAGCTGTATTCAAGGAGTAGTTTTACAACGGGGTGTTCTCAGCCTGTGGTGTGTACATCAACCTTGCCTCAAATACTTGCCTCCAAAGCCACACCAGCTCCCAGATTCACCAGAGAGAGATGGTGTTTGCAGGGTGTAGATAAGCATCTGCAGTGGATTTTGCGTTCCATTTAGCAATCACTTGGCAAGGCTGGCTGCAATGCAAGCACAGTTCATGCAATTTCAACTGTGTACTCTCTCCAGGGTATTGTGTCATGCAGGAAAGGCCTCTAACTTTTAAAAAGGTCATGACTGGACTCCCAGGGGACTGAGACAGCCCTTCTCTATCCTTGGGGAAGAGGTTAATTTTCCAGTGCCTGTGGGTGTAGATAGAGAAAGGATGGTGTAAGATCTTGGAACAAAACTTCAGGCTGGGGTTTAAGCAAGTTCGAGGCTAGAGGGGAATAGGCCTGATTCTCCTCCTGAGTTATTATGCAGTCACTTATTGAGATGGTTTACCCAAGGGCAAGAACCCTTAAGCACAAGTTTGGCTTTGCTGTGTTGAAAGAGAAACATGTTCTTAAGTGAGAATGAGGCAGAAAAAAGTGGTCAGCACAAGAGACAATTAGAAAAAGAGGTGTATTCCTGCGATACAGACCTCTGTGAGAACAGATGACAGAAGGCCTTGTCACATAAGGAAGAGTGCAAAAACTGAATTTACAATTTATGTGTTTTTATTCTCAGCAGGATTTTTAAATTTAGCAAGAAACAGATCCTTTTTCATGTCCCCTGGTTTGACCACATATCTTGAGAGTTTTAAAAGATCAGACATCTTTTCAGCTCATGCAGTCATAACACACAAAGCTAGCAAACTGATCCTACTTGAATTCCTGTTAGGTAGATGGGAGGCCACTTTTGTGCCATACAGATGTTGTAAGAATTATTTGCCATAGAAAGTAGCAACCATCTGCATGAATCCGCTGTATCTTTTCTAGTGTTGGAGTTAATGGAACTTCAGAATCTTTTTTTTCTATGAGACATTCACAAGGGTTGATGTATACACCTCGGGACTTTGGATTTTGGGTTGGGTGTTACAGGAGTGCTGTAAACAGCAGGGGCTGATGGATGGACCAGGCTATACCACCCTGTGTGCAGTCCAGTATTTTGTCTCCAGAACAGGTGCTCAGGGGAAGGCTGGCAGATACAGCACTCCACAGGACCAGCACTAGTTATGTGGATGACACAAGGGAATGTGTGCCTCCAGACACCCTGGATTCATCAGCTGTTCTACACCCTTCACGTGATCCTGGAGGCCATAACCTCCTGGGGAGCTGCCCGTATAAATTTCACTTGCAGTTTCAGGAGGCAAGAGTCCTCTTCCTCCAGACTGTTTCCCTTCTCCTGTTCCTGGGGCAACCCAGCCTACAGAGGTTTTGGAAACTTAGCTTCTACCATGCATGCTGTGATCATCGGGTGACAGGTGGTGAGAAATATATCATTGCTCCAAGTCTCTGGCTCTCTATGCCTGCATCCAACCCTGGCAAAAGAGCTGGGGAAGGGGAATTCTCACTGAGCACCAGCGAGTGCAGCAGAAGGAGTAATCAAGCACGGATATACACACTGACACCTTTCAGCAGGCCCCCAGCAGGAAATTACTCCTTCCTCCTCAAGTCAAGCAATGCCCCCAGCCCCATGCTTCAGCAGCACCAAAACCTACCAGCAGGCTGGGCTGGCAGGAATGAGCCTGTTCCCCTGCAAACCCTCTTGGGGTAATCAGTAATTCCTCTTCAAGGAGGTACCAGACTTTGTTTCCACATGTGTAAACCCTTCATGGCAGAAGGAGGGCAATCTGGCCAGGAAAAAAGCCATATAGTAAAAGGTCTTGTTCTACCGTGAGGAAACTTTCACCGCCAGCTATTGCAAAGTTACTAGTAGCTAATTAGAGCTGAGTTAAATGGTATTTAGTGTGTTTTTCCAGAAGAAAATACTTAGTGTGTTATTCCAGAAGAGAATACTTTTTCACAGAGAGTGAATGCAACAATTACACAGATGCCAAATCACAAATTATCATTTATATTTTCCACATATTTGCATTTTCAGATCCTGTTTCCAGATTTTTTAAATTTATGCTGACATTATAAAACTGTGCAAATTACTTTTTTGGGATATATATTTAATTTTTGATTTAAAAATATTTTAAAATGCTATTTTTTTCTTCAGAAAAATGACAACTGGAAAGGAAAAAAAATTGAACTAACTGCCTAAGACCAAACACAAATACTTCTTAAAACTATCAGTGATCAATAAAATAAAATCCAATTAAGTAAAACACTGTTCATTATTTGAATTTAATTTCAAGGGCTGGGTGGTCAGTTCCATTTCTACTTTAAAAAAATGAATTTAAACTGAGATTATAAACCAGAAAGTTTTAAGAATCAGTGCTTCACTTTAAAAGTGTCCAAACAAAAAGGTTGGATGGAGTTACTTTTTAATCTTGAGCAATTTAGTTAATTCAACCCAAAACTGCAAGAAACTGTGATTGAGTCATAGCCTAACTTTTCAAAGCCAAGAACTATTTAGGCTGAAAATACTTTGCTGAGCTATACTTCTGCCTCAAAAGAGAAGCCTGCAGCTGTTTCATCGTGAATTATCCATGGAGCACTGACTCCTTCCTTTACCATGCCTAATCAGCCCCAAATTTGCCTTAATCCATTAGCTTTGTTTGCTCTGTTGTCTGTCTCTTCTTTATCTTGGGAAGGAATAAAGGTGACAGCCCAGAACCAAACAGTGGAGGACTGTCCTCTTCAATTGCTTGCAAAGCAACTCACAGGGTAGTTCTTCCCTCTAATCAAAGTCCTATAATGCCCCTAAAACACAAGGAAAGAATTTTTTAAGATCTTCCTTGTGAAAGGAGAACTTTATATAGGAACTGGTTTTACCATTTTCACGAATGGAAGCTCCTTTGAGGGTATTTTTTCCTTCTACAAAGCTTTTTTTTTTTTTTTCCTCTCAAGACTGTTAAGGGAAAGAAATACAGGCATAAGCACAACAATTAAAAAACCCCAACCCTGCTCAGCTAAGATGACAAACCACAACACCCGGTTATGAACTACTGAGGGAGTCAGAGAGTGGCTTTCCACTAATTTGCTCGTCAGCATAAATAAATGATAAAAGAGAGAGATTAGCAAACAAGAGAAAACCAGTGGCAGCTTACGCACTGTTCACTAGTCCTAAAAGAGGTTGAATCCTTCAGGAATGAGGGCATATTTTGTGGAAGCAGGTAGTTCATGTAAGATTCTCCTTCCAGTCCTGCAATTGCTTACGATTCAGAGTTTGCATTACAGAAGAGTAAATATTTAGCCTTCATGGCCACAGAGAAGGGTTTGATGTTGAGAATGTTAAACCTTAAAGACCAGAAGGCAAATAAAAATTACCCCAGCATTTGTCCTTTGAAACAAAACAAAGAAAGCCTAGCAGTTTTTAAGCTAGACTCAGTAGTGTTCATTCTTTTTGCTGTTTGTATTTCCGGTATTTTCTTCTCAGACTTGTCAGTTCAACCCTGCACTTCAGCCACAGGACTTCCAGAAAACCACAGGGTAAGCAAACAACTGCATGCACCTCTGCTTCTTGTGGTGGAACAGGTAGGCACGGGCTGGGATCCTGCACAGCCAGCCTCTCCAGTGGGAAGGGGCAGTGTCATCCCATTCCCAGCCTCCCATCACCTTTTCTGCAGCAGCACTTGCAGCAGGTTTAGTGGCATTGCTGAGACCTGAACTCAGGATCAGGATCTAGGTCAGGACTGCTACTGAAGGAAGTCCCCATTTCGGCCTTCAGGATGCATAAGCATCAGGCAGCCAAGCGCCTCCAGAGTGAGTGGTAAATGAAGAGGGCCTTGGAAAAAGCCAGCTCTGTTAGGAGCAATGTGAGCACGTGGAAGAGACAGAAAGTGCCTTTTGCATAAAAATCTGTGCTGCAACTCCTAGATGGGAAGGTGCTTGTTTGGTCCTGGACTGGAGGCAAGTTAAGGTGTCCAGCGGGAGCTGAGCGGCAAGACCAAGCACCGAGAAGGCCGAGGCCATTTGGTAGTCTGTGGGAAATTTTGTGCAAAACAAAATTTCATCAGCTTCAGATCAAAGTGGCCTCAGGAAAGTGCTTGGAGGAAAATATAAATCGGCAGTGGAGAGTCAATAATTTCTTTTCACTGGAGAGGAAAAGCTTAGCTGCAGCACACAGGCCTTGGTGCAGCATGAGTGTGCTGGCTGAGGCAGCACCTAAGCTCTCCTGTGCCAGCAAAGCTCAGCTTTGCTCCGGGGGGCTGGGGAGTGGCTGGTGCCAGGGTCCACTTCCAACAGCAAGGCAGACATGTTCCCGGGACATTCCCACTTAGTCAAAGCAAATTTTCACTGCTTCCACAGTCCCACCTCAGCTGACTGAGTCCACAACACTGTGTGCACCAGGTACTTCATGTGATTTTATTTACCTATGAGTTTTAAGTAAAAACTCATTTTTATTAACTTTTTTTTATGTTTGACTTAGGTCGAAAAATGTATTTTTATGTTCTTATATGCAAAGGACTGGAAGCCTTAGTTCTTACACCAGTATCAAATAAGACCTAAGTATGTGAACGACTTTAAATCCTAACACTGGAAAATTTTAGGAAGAAATTCACTCAATAAAAGAAGGAACCAATATTCCTTAAAAGAGCTGCATTCCCAGAGTTCTCATAGCATCAGGCTGATCGAAAATCAAGTTCACATGTCCCTAATTATTTAACAGGAATTCTTAAAATTCCCGCAGGATAAGTAATTTGAAACAACCCACAGAGCTATTTTGCTTGTTTCCTGGGGCAAATTTATGTCACAGTTTGGTAGTTACAATGTTATCAGCTGCCTTGGAAAAACAGGCTCTGCTAATATGACCATTACCTAATTCATGCCTGGAGTCTGATCCGTGGAGATTTCTAAGCCTTTTAGTGATCCCTTGAATGGCCTCTTTATAACTTTAAACACAGGGACATTTAGTCAGGTGGCTGCCGTAGTAGGAAAAGGAAGGTTTGTAAGAATAACCTTTTTTGTTTGATGTCCTTCCATCTGCACAACTGCAGATTTGTGTATAAACACACTGACTACTTTTTCACCACTATACATGAAAATAAAAATTACCCAAGACTCTCAGGGAGATGGGAATGTAGAGGAAATGAAGGTTCTGGTGGAGCCAGATATCTGTGTCTTCCAGAGGAGATGGAGGCAGAAAATATTTTTCCCTCTTTTCCATTGTTTTTTTTTTTTTCTGGTTTTACATCCCTTAGGAAGAACATCATGTGGGGGGCCTGCCCTGCTGAGGGCAGCCTGTCCTCTGGGCTTCTTTATGCCCCTCACTTTGTACACAGCCTTGGGGCAAGCCATTTCAAATCCTTGCTGCCCCAGCCTCTCCCTCTTCTGTGAAGTGCTTACACGTGGCCTTGGGGGCTGCAGAGGGTGGTTTCCTCCTGGTAGGATCCCACGGGAGCACTGAGGCTCCCGCAGTGAGTCGGGAGGAAGGGGGTGTCAGGGACCATCAGATCAGCCAAGTTTCCATCTGTGTGTGCTCCAGCTGGTGGAGAGGACCCTGAGGAGGACTGGCTGTACTTCCTGCTTCCAAGGCTGCCCTTGACAGGCAGAGCTGGTGCCCCTGGGCTCCAGCAGGAGCTGGAACGTGCCTTGTCTGTGGCGTGCGATGTGGCAATGTCTTCAATGACAGGCACGTGACTTGCACAGTAAACGTGACAAACGGAACATTTTGCAGCTTTAAAAACAGGAAAAAAGCTTTACCAGATTTGTGGCTGTAGATGGCAATGGTGGCATCATTTGGTGCCCTGAAGGCCAAGTTGATGAGCTTCCCCCACAAGCTGTCTCTAAAAAAAAGGGCCCCCAGGGAAAATGTGATTTTCCAATTTGGAGAATCCTGTCTGTGGGATCTGAAGACCCCCATGACCAGGGAATCAGGTCTGCCATTTTTCAGGCTTCTCCCATAGTTTGCATTGTGTTTGGAGTTGATTGATGAATAGTGAGATCTTATTGCTGCAGCCCTTGTCCTTCCTCTCCCCTTCTCCTCTTCTTTGTGTCTCCTCTTTGTTGCCATCTCTTAGTTTTGACAGGAGTATTTCTGGGACAGGGACCACAGCCGCAAATATTCCTAAAAATGTCAGCACTCTTGTCAAGATAGTGAAGTAGTGCAATGAGAGAAGTAGGTGGAAATAAATACTATTTGTTTGCTTACTTGTGGCAAATAGAATAGATTGGACAGGGAAATTTTACTGTGTGTATGTAAACCCAGCCTGTTTTCCGGTCATAGTTTGAAGGCAAATCACTAACTGAGCTCAGGCTTTGCTTGAAATCTTTTAAACCTCCATGAGAGGTAAAATTGATGCCTATAAAGGTTAGGAGCACAAAATCACAGCAGGATTTCTCTGTAGCTCCTGGAGGCACTGCATGAGTGTGCTTTGACTGCAGGTGGGCTGAACTGTCCTCTGGGGAGCACACCCCTCACTCCATGAGCACTTGGTTTGGATGTTCACAGCAGGAGTGTTGGGCCAAGAGGGCATTTTTACTTACCAGCTGCAAAATTCCAGAGAAGCAATGCTAACTCAGCCGAAACTTTAAATGAAAATTAAAACAAATCCCCTTTGGGATGAGATGGAAATGTCAGCCCAAGAATGAATCTGTTCTCAGTAAGCTGCAAGCTACTAAAGGAGATACAAATTGGAATCCAGCCTTGGCTGCACCACACACCATCTGTCAACCTTGTAGAGTGAAATAAAGGAGAAGAGGAGAGCCTGCAATTATCCTCTCCCTCATCGGATAGCCCAGAGGCCAGAGAAGTGGATTCTCTTCCCTGATACATTTCTTGAGACGGAAATGACACATTCATTTTCCCACAGTGGTGATGCTGTGCATTGCTCTCTCATCCTACTCTCTCTCCCCTTGGCAAGCAGGAACGCAGACTGCCAGGCTGGGACCTGAGTGAGAAGACTCCCTCACTCAGAGAGATATAGATTTAGCAAATTGCAGGAGAAGAACATGAGAGAGCAGGGGACGCTGAAGTTTCTCCACCCAGCACACTGCTGGCAAAATGCAGGAATTTGCTTCTGCCCTTACAGGCGCCTGAGCACTGCTGGTACTGAGCACTTTCAGTCGAGCAAAATCCTTCTCTCTCTCCTTCTCCCCCCTGCCCTCGCACATTTTCGTAACCTTGCAAAAGTTTCAGACAACGTCATCTTTAACCTACTGCAGGCAGGACTTGGGAGCCACGTGAGGAACAGCGAGGGGGACCATACTTGGTCAGAACACCAGCCCCAGGGCCAATGAATGGGAGGCTTGGGATACACTCCCCTACACACCACCCCAAACAGGGTGCTGGAATGTCTCTCCCTCGGCATTGCATTTTGAAAGATGTGTCTGGCAAGACAGCTAGCTGACTTTGGCAGGCATTGCCATTAATGTGATAATTAATTAAAGAGCAGTTGATAAAATCACAGCACGAGGTTAGTCCACAACCGGATCCACAACTCACCACCAGAGCAGGGCATCCTGCTCTATTCTGCATCTCTATTTTTTAAAAAGGAATCAGTAGCTTACACCATGCACTAGAAATTAGAGAGTAGGATGAAGAGGAATGAATCCTTGTGCTAATCAGTGAGAGGACCTTGTCTGTGAGATAAGACAACCTGGAAAGAGAACAGCAAGTGACACCACAGCAATAGAAAAGACAAATATGGCAAGACATAATAGCTAAAGGCTATTTTACACAAGCCTCCTCTCGTTTCCTGTGTGACACCGAAGACTGGAAGGATCTCCCTGCAAAAGAGAAAAGTTAGCAGGAGAAACAGGTGTCCCATCTACTGCAGTCAGAGCTGCAGCTGCTGCACAGCTCCCCATATTTCTGTGTCTTCAGCTGGGCTCTTCCAGGTACCACAGTAAAGGCGCACATATTATGTTACTAAGCAGACACCCAGATTCCTGCTGTCACTTTTCCCACTGCTGCCCATTTGGGGAGATTTGAGATAACCATCACACACAGACTTTGGTGTAACTGTAGCTCTCACCTGCCTGCACACCTGCCAGTCACTGGGCTGTCCCTGCCCCTACTGAAAGGTACCTGCGGTCCTCACTCACTGCCAGTGTGGAAAAGCAGGAAAATACTGGGCCACAAAAAGGGCCTGTTGATGAGTGTTGGTGGGACAGGCTCAGTAGTCATCCTCAAGTCCCTGAATGTCTTGGTGTTGTGCTGCTCCTTACTTGAAGCAAAGTAAGAGGCTCAGCCCAGGACAAGAGGACCTCTGCTGAACGTAAAGTTATTCCTGTAGCCCAGTTAGTTGTTATTGAAACAGGCAGGGAAGACTAAATTTTTTATTCCCAAACTGGAGTTTCATTAAAAATGGCTGATTTTTAGAAAAACACATTTAAAAAAAACATTTCATTGATATCTTTGAACAAACTAAAAGTAGGATAAAAGGATCCTTTTTTGTTTGTTTCTTTGAACTTATTAGTACAGAAATCATCTGGAAGCCTACAGTGAATTTTTGGCTTTATTTTCAATATTTTTCTTCTGGATGGGGAAGGAAAAAATTCAAATATTTTCAGAAAGAAAGAAAGAAAAAAACCCTTTCTTTTTTTTGTATTTCCTAGTCAGAAGTAGACCAGAACATGTGTTCTGCTTGTTTCTAAGCAGATACTTCTGTTGGAAGACCTCTCACCCTCAGTTATCAAATCTTTTCTGTTAAAGCAGTACGAAAACATTCAAAGTGTCATGTTGTGTCACCCCCCTTCCCTTCTTGCTGTGCTGCAAGCTCTCTTTGGAGCATTCTTGTGGAAATGAAATTTTCTGGTTGGTTCTCCCCTTCTTGTCATTGTGTGAGGCCAGTGAGTTTGCTCGGGGTTTAGCACAGCTGCACCACATAAACCAACGCTGCTCATGTCGTGTTGGAGCCACTTCTGGGCTTGTTTTCACTTTAACCTTCTACATGGTCTGTGGGTACAAGTACCAGTCTAGTTATGCAACTCCTCTCTCCATTGTCCAGGCTTTCCCCTGTCCTTATTAGGAACAGCGTATTTTAGCTCTCACTAAAGTACCTTCCACCCACTTTGGAGCCCATGAATACCATAAATCAGGCTCTGTTTTACAGATGGAGCATTTGCTTTCCCCCCTAGGATTATGTATTTCACAGACGAAGAGGAGCTCCAGTCCAGTTAATGATTGCATTGAAGGACCTTGAGTTGATGCCATGAAGTTTCTTTTCCATCCAATCAAGACTACCTGAAAGGGAAAAAACCATTTTTAAATGTTGGAAAATGTGCTGTATCCCATCTATTTCAGATTATTTTGTATCTGAGTTTACAACAGATGCAACAGTTTAAAACTTACGCAATTTGTTCAAGATCCAAGAAACCAGAATTATCCCCTTCCACCCATCTTTCATCACTTGAAAATTTTCTTTCAGTGTTTTGTTTTTAATTTTCCTTCTTTTCTTTCTCTTTTTTTTCTTTCTTTTTTTTTTTTTTAAATTTGGTGGGCACTTTGCATAACTCTTCCTTAAATACATAACTATGTCTTAAAGTGAGGCATGGGCATGAAGAAAAAATTATGCAAACAAGCATTTTCAGTGTAACAAATTAGACTTCATTCTGTGTAAATCTGCTGCGTGCCCTTGCTACTGATGGATTTCACAAACTATATTGGGAATTGACTGTAAGTCTGATTACAGCCTGTGAATTTATAGATGGGGCCAGCAATCTCTCCAGGACTGGTGTGCCAAGCACTGCCACTATTCCTTTCTAGCTGATCCTATAAGTAGTTAATACTACACTACTTCTTTTCTCAAAATCATATTGTAATATGCAATATGTCATATTGTCAGCTTTCAGGAGACTTCATATTCTGATGGGGTAGGTAGCATCACCTGTGATCAGGGTGACCTGACAGTCTCCATAACAGCAGCCCGCCTTAAAGTGTTTGTGCTTTTAGTTTGCCTCATGTTGCAATCAGGGAATGACATTTTCTAGGAAGGATGTCTGACCCTAGATAGAGTCAGGGTGATTCCTATGGGGGAAATTATGCTATAGGCTTTCAACCAAATTAGATCAAGAGAAATGCATTGTTTAGTCCACACTTGGGGAAAAGAAAGACATGAAAAAATTCTTGCTATTGTTTCGACAAAAGAGTCTCAAAAACTGTGTGTCAGAGGACATGCTTGGTACTCAGCAAGATGCAGCACAAACCATATTTCTCCCTGCCCACATCACCACCATCCTCTAGTGAGGAGGGCTGATCTCTCCTTACTCCCAGCCTCTTCACCTCCAATCCCCTGCTCTGCCTCCCACTGTGTTAGCCCCCTCTTCTCCTTGCCACTCAGTTGTCCCAATGGAAAAGTCTCAGCATGAACACTTTGTACCCTCACTAAATTCTTCCAATGCCTTCTGGATATAAATAGGGATTGCTGATGGAGGAAATTCTAGTTGTGTCTTGGGGGAAAATGTATTCTCGCTTACAGATTTTACTGGTCTTTCAGTGGAACCTGAATTTGGAAAGGTGACCCAGTACTGCTACACTTCAGCAATCTGTCGTTGAACAATCTCACTAATATAAACCAGGTATATTTTAGTCTCATACAGTGCCTGTTATGAGAAAGATCTGTTAACCTGGAAGTGAATCCCATTTGCTTCTCATTGCAAAACCCAAGGACTCCTCACTCTCTGTGTCATAAACTTCTTTATGACGCTGGGCCTTTGGCAACAAACTGCACAATTTAATGAAAACTGCTATTGTAATTAAATTAATGTCCTTACATAACTGATCTTTCACCCAGTGGCTGCCGACGCAAATCTCAGTGCAAACCGCATTTCTGAGAGGAGGACAGAGAAGGCTGAGCAGCTCAAAGAATCAATTTTTTATTTCTCAGTAGCACAGATGCAATCTCCAGTGAACTTTATTTTTCTCCAAACTTGTATCCCCTCGAGTACTGGCAAAACAAGGTCTCGGCAAAGATTTTTCGAGGGAACAGCGGAAGGCCCCTTGCAAGCACCGTACAGAAAATGTGGCTGCTGGTTAGCGGCGCAGCAGCATGAATGGGAAGGAAGACCCCACCAGAGGCAGCAGGGCCAGGTCGCCACAGGCAGGAGGGACCAAGGGCCGGGGCCGCATCCTGGCTCTGCGGGCAGGGCTGGCCAGAGGGCTGTGAGAGCCGGGCGCACGGAGGGCTCGGAGAA
>VYXC01001419.1:104395-158006 GCA_013397175.1 Platysteira castanea
TCCCGATCCCGATCCCGGTCCCGATCCCGATCCCGATCCCGATCCCGATCCCGATCCCGGTCCCGATCCCGATCCCGATCCCGCACCCCGGCCCGCAGCCACGCCCCCTCGGCCCGGGCAGCGGCGGCCCCGCCCCGCCCCGCGGAGCGCAGCCAATGGGCGCGGGGGCTCGCTTGCTCATTTGCATCCTGCCCGGGACATAAGGGCGGCGGGCGGGGAGCCGCCGGTGCTGGGCGCTCCCGGGCCGGCTCTGTCCTGTGCAGAGCTGCTGTGCCGAGTTCGAGTTTAGTTATCAGAAGTTTTTAAAGCAAAAAAAACTGACTTTTAAAGTTTTTTTTCCTTTATTTTTTTCTTTCGCGCCGAAACTTTGGTGCCGCGGCAGGAGGCGAGATGGGGAGGAAGGCGTTCCTGGCCGCCGTGTGCCTCTGGCTGGCTGCTCTCGGCGGTGAGTCCCGGGGCAGGGGGGGCAGGACGGCGCCCGGAGCGCGCCCGGGACGCGGGGTGCACGGAGCTGCCGGGCCTGCCTGCTGCTGCTGGGAAAGGGCGGCTTGGGGTTTGAAAGCGCTGCCGGCATGGCGGGAAAGGGGAGTTTGCAATCTTTCCTTTGTAAAGCTGTCCCGGGGTGCTTGGGATGCTGCGGGACCCGGGTGTCGCGGAGTGGGCTTGGAAGGCGCTGGAGAGCGACACTGGGCGGAACCTCCATCCTGTTAGGAGAGACCTGGAGCCTGTTCCCCAGCAGAAACTCAGGCACAACCTGCCGGGCTGATGGCGCGACCTGTTGAGGTTTGGGATGTGTTTTTTTCCCAGAACAAGGCGGCTTCCGAGAGTCCCTTGCCCCAGCAAGGGACTTGCAGAGCAGTAGCACCACGGTAAGGTCCCTGGGCTCCCTCTTCTGTGGGACTCATCCATGCCAGCATCCCAGCTTCGTACAGTTCTAGACAAGGCAAGGCTGAGTTTAATCGTTATCATGGTAATGTGTTCGAGTTGTAGTTAAGCCTGTAATAAGCAGAATCCAGCAGGGGAAAAGCGAACAGAGGGATGTTCTCTCTCCGGGTTCGCTTATGGCTGTGTTTGCGCTCTGCCTGTTGTACCTGCGCCTGTGCCAGCTCGAGGAGTGGAACACGTGCAGATGTTGACTGCTAGATGTTCACTAAAGCACTCTCAGTTAATCACGGCGTGACTGAAGCTGTTTGAAACTAGTTTCAGGAGATCACTACTCCTCAAGCTTAAAAACTAAAAAAGAAGCTCTTAAAATATTGTTAGCTGTGCCCTGTCACAGGCTTACTTTGTTACACTGATCTCCCGCACATAGTATCTATCTTTAAAAGTTTCTGGCCTTAGAAGAAAGGGTGGCTGTAGCTCCTAGAGCTGCTTTGTGCTCCTAAACTGGAATATATAAGCTGCCGGTTTTTTCTGCTGTGGATACCTTTGTTACTGCTTTGTGTACAAGGAAGCTGAAGGGAAGTATTCAAAAGTAAGAGGATGGGGTGCTAGGGTACAGCGAAAGGAATGTATTCTAGCTTTGAATCCAATCTTGTGCCATCAGAGACAATCAAAACCAGTTTTCATCACAGTGTCCAGGTTCTATACAGTAAAATAACTGTCTTCCCAGAGAAAGCTTTCATCTCTGCAGGAACTGATTTGTCACAGAAATACTAATAATTTCATTATTTCTTCTTAGGAACAGGTTATATGGAAGCAGGTTGTGTGTTCATCATAAAGCAATTCAAGCCTCTAGTTCCACACTTTCTTGCACAGCACAGTAAAAAGTTTTTTGAAACCACAGGAGACACATGATCCAGCCCTCCAGGAATCCAGAGTATTTAAAAAACAACATAGAAAAAGGTGAAGAAAATGTTGGTGTTCCAGGAAAAGATAAAAACATTGCAAGGAATACATTCAGAAACTTATTTTTACCAGTGTAAATCCAGAATCCACACTATTGTGTGATGTGAGCTGCTGGCTTTTTCTTTGGCTGTGGTTGGGGTAGACATACCAGGGCACCAGTGGCGTGGCCTTTTGAGAAACAGTGCATTTCTGAGAAGGCACAGAGGTGAGGCTCTGAGGCATCAAGTTGTGCTGGAGATTAGCATGATCCCTATCACTTCTAAAAGTTTAATGGAATCTCCTCTGTGCAGAAGCACTTGCATGATAGGACTTTCTCATGCATCCTTACCTCTGTATTACTGCCAAGTCTGACAGTGGTTGCATTTTAATTGTCATGGGCTAATTCCAGATGTTCCAGAGGGACTGATGGGTGGCATGATCTCTGCTGGATTGAGTCCCAGCTGCAGCTGAGTAAAGACTTGTCAGGGAGCACCATGGAGAGGGGTGGGCACCCCTGTGTGTGCCCACCCCTGCGAGAGCAGCAGGTTGCCAGCTGCAGAACTGGAGCTGGGAGGTCCTTGCTCAGCTTCTGAACTTGTGCCCAGCAGCCTTTCAGAGGTGTTGCTCTTTCCACTGGCCCCAGCTGGGAAGTGAAGCAGAACGTACTCTCAGGGCTCTGCTATTAAGGAATACATAAATAAACTTCAAGTTGTAATATTTTTGCAGCAAGGTTAAACAATAACCTGATTCGTGAGATAGGTTTCCTGGGATTGCAACACACAGTAGTCTGCTTTCAGCTTATAGTGTAGATCAAATTAAACGATAACTGTTTCTGTGATATAACCCCTTTACTACAGCTGACTCTGAGTTTGCTGCAGAATCTTAGGAATTCAGTACGACTGATTTAGGGGTGATCCTGATGCTGATTGGTGGCTGAGGGAAGATTTAGCCCAGTTAGCTACAGCTGGTAAATGTTCGATATTATGGTGCAAATGTGTACTGCTGTGCATGTGTGTGCATACATGTCTCTGTGGGCTGTAGTATACACAGTGCAGCAGTGTGATTTCTAAAGATCTTTGCACCTAGCTCATAGTATTTTCCTTTCTGAGTACATAATGCTAGGAAATTCTTGTTTATCAAAGGTTCCCTTTTTAAAACCATAGCTCAGGTGCACCTGTTCTGGCAAATGCATTGTTATCATATTTTGGCAGCCTGTCTGATGTGGGCAGTTTAACTTTTGATTAATATTCCAGATGTTTTTACTTCCTCAAGACTCACGTTCTCCACCCAGCTGACCGGTGGTAAACAGTTTCACAGTCAAAATAATTTGCCAAGTTGCCTTGCGCTTCCTGTGGAAGAAGCTTGGAACTGAATTCTCTTGATTAGTGTGTCAGAATACCTAAAGACAGTGGGATGCTTTCAAAATTGATAATTGATAGGAGTCCCTAACTGAACGGAATTTCACAAGTTGCAAGTCCAAAGTGTCACAAGCTTTGAACAGGAAAAACAAAACTACTGACTTTTCGTTAGTAAGATTTTTCTGCCCCCCTGCCCCAACTTTCTTTGAGTTCTGTGAGATTCTCGATACTTTGCTGCACAGGACAGCTTTTTATTTATTTATTTATTTATTTATTTAAATATGGAAACTAAGAGTGGGGAAGTAGAGGTGTAAGAAAAGCACCAGGAAACTTCGTGTAGCGTGACAAAGTGGTGACGTTTTGGCGATGCAGCCTGAAAAGCCAGCTTCCATCTGGAATTGGTCACTTCATTCTGCTCCCTTAATTCTGCTCCAGTTCCCTAAAGAAACCCTTTGTAGATCATGTTAGCTGTAAGCACATAGCAATAGATAGAAAACCTTGTTTTGCAGCAGGTGCTTGTATTTGTAACTGTGTGCCTGGAAGCTTTGGCAACACACAGCTCATACTTTTGTACCTTTGCTGAACTTTGCCTGGGAAAGTGTATTTTTTTAGGAAAAGTATGGATTTCTTTTTTTGTCTGCGTGTATTTACTTCCAGTCTGTTTTATTCAAGGCCTTGTTTAGAAATGGGACTTGCATTCTTACCATGAAAAGCTACTTTGGTATCTCAACATGGCTGGATGTATATTGATATCTAATTTCTGTATCTACATTATGAAAAATGCAATGTTAATTCAGATAAATTTCTGTCCACCTTACAGAAACACACTGAAAACTACTCATTTTTGGGTTTTCCCTGGTTTAATTAACTTGAGTTAAAACATATTATTAACTAAACTGTGGTGAGTGTGTACACTGACTGTCCCTGCAGTTCTTTGTGTAAGACTGTAAGAATGAGGCCCATCAGTTCACTGGCTCAGGACATGATTCAAGGAGACTTCTCCCTTTAAATCTGTGAGGAAAAGGTCTATGGCAGAAGTCTGCGAATGACAAAGTTTGGTTCTGAATATATTTTTTAATAGACCAAGAAATATGGTGAGGTACGAAAGCAGAAGTGGGAAATGCTATTTTTCTGAAGAGATGTGCTCTGTAACTTCTCTGCTTTGGGTTTAAAGCACGGTACATGTCAGTCTGTGTGGTGAGTGTGTACATACTGTGTGTATCCCTGTAATGTGTTTGTAAAATGTATTCTGCAGGAGCTGAGATGTGAGGTGGTACTGCAGCGTGTGTGCAGCACAATATTAGGTGACCACAATGTACCTTGTCCTCTAAGCCATACAGAATTTGCAAAGCCAAACTCAGGCAAATTCTGAGGAAAGCTTCTTGATGAGCACACCATGAAGAAGACTATAATAAGCTCCACTACACACACACTTCCCTCATCCAAGGGGTATCTTGCCTGCTGGGAACTGACCATATGTGGACATAAGATAACATGACACTTTTTGTGGGCATAAGATGATAACAGTAATTTCTTCTGACTTTCTAATTCCTCATACAACATAGTTAAATGGGAAGAGTGGCTGCCTGCCATTTCCCTAACTCATGGGCTGTTGCTTTGCAGCTGCTGCTTTCCTGGTGGTGACTGTATCTCAGTGATTTTATGTCCTCAAATACCCATCAAAGATTTTTAGACTAAAACATGCAAATATTTGTGAGGCACTTAGCACGTCTTCAGTGGCAGGTGCCACTGTACTGCAATCTTTCTAAGCTTGGTGCACTTTTCCACGAAGTACTATACCCTTAAGTGTAGTACACTTTGAATTGTAAATTTCCTATAAACTTGTTTTCAGAAGAGCTGTGGTCTGAACCTACATGCAAATTCTAGCATGTGTTTGTAATTGAAAACACACTACAAGGCAGGATATCAGTGTAATTTAGATTTCGGATGATTATCAGATAAGTTTAATTCGGAAGGGAAATGATATCTATGTATGAAAGGAAGCACTATTCACTAGTGAGCAGGTGGACTGTTCTTGTTCGCCTTCCTGTACTAGGAGGGAATATACATAACTGAAAGTCCTGGTGTTCTGTGCCTTACAGTTGAAAGCTGTTCTTGTTCCTTTCTAGGTTTTACTGATTCACAGCTGAGTGAAAAGTTATAGCTGATATTTAAACAACCAGCATTTGGGACTTTTCTTTTTCTGGCTGAAAAGTAAATAATATAAGTCTAAAGATTTGTTCCAGAAAAGTGTTTTACACTCTCAGTTGGTGAGAAAAAGAATTTTTAAACATGTGAAAATATAGGAAAGGTTTGGTTAGTTTGGTAAATTTACCTTTCATTGGTGGGTAAAATGTTATATTTACCATTATGTGAATACTTACACTGGTTTGGAGGAAGGGTAAGGTCTATGAAAAACACCTTTCTTTAGGAGGAAGGAGGCAGGAAGGGGGCCCTCAGTGTAATTATCCTGGATTAGCTAGCCAGCCTAGCACAGTCAAGGTCAAAACCTAAAGCTGAGTACTGCCTCTGTGCAGTGAATGGGTGTTCCTTTCCTGCATGTGCTTTGACAGGTGAGAAATCCTGCTGGACTTGGGCAGTGCTAAGCCATTGACTACGGCTGACAAGTTTCTCTTGTACGTAAGCATTTGTTGCAAGGCTCTGTGCTGGCTTTAGACCCGATGCAGGAGGTTAGACCCTGATTTCTTGTGACCCTCCAAGCACAGCAAGAACTTCCCAGACTTTATAGAGCTCCCTGAGGTGAGGTCAGGCAGAAGTCAGTGCCCTGCTGTGTGTGGTAGCTTGAGTGAGACGACCAGAAAAACTGTTTTGGAAGAAAATGAGTTGTTAGTTAATAATCACCTGAGTGATGCAGCACAACTCTATGCAGAAATGCAAATCTACCAATTATCATAGAAAACCTCTTCTTCAGTGGGAAAAAGGAGAGGAATGGACATCTGTTTTGCATGCTTAGTGTAAGGTCCCTTCCTGGGTATTCCCTATGGTGACTTGGAGCCAGTCATTAATGTGTATTTAGGAGTTTGTGACAAGTTGGTGGTCTTGATGTCAGGAAAGACAATGCTGAGCAGGACAGAATTGGCCTAAGTTCAGCTACACTTGAAAAACAGGCAGTCAATATTTGCCAAACTCAAGCTGCCAAACAGGAACTTGGGTTTTGAAAAGTTAATTATGGGGTCTGCTGTACGTAGAGACATTTAAGTGTTGAATCAGACCTAAAAAGAGGAGACATTTAAGTTCCTTCCCAAAGGAAATAGTGAGTATGAAGCCTAAAGTCACTTCTCTGTCTTGGCAGGAAAAGGAGTACTTAAATTTTGAAGGTGGAAGCTGGAGGGAGTGATCTTTGCAGGCCATGACATACTTTGTTACCACCAGTACAAGATCTTCACCTCCTTCCCCACTCTGGACTCAAAATAGCTTCAGGCAGAGGAAGATAATTTTCTGCCCTTATTTTTCTGTAGTTTATCAGATGACCTGGAAATGTAATTATGGCAAAATAGACTGCTGGTTTGCTAGTTTCTCTGATGGGTGTCTGATCTTCTCACCTGCTGTTTGTTGGTCAGAAGTTAAAACTAGCATTTTGTAAAGCAGTGGTGACTTCACAGCTTTTAATGCACTGCAACTACATGGTGTTATAAAAAGCCTTGTTAGGCAGTGATTATTGATGAGGTGATGTGGAAGATGCACCACCAAAATATGTAATAGTGTGCTAGTAACTCTCTGCTTTCCTGGATGACTGTCTGTGACTGTCCTGTGCAGTTTTCTGTACTCTTGTGATAATTAAGAGATTTCCTGCTTAATGTAATGGAGAAAATACTGACTCTTAAAATGGATTCATGCCTCTGTGACAGCTCAGCAGATTCTTACTGTTTTAGCAGGATCTTGGAAGGGGAGAAATTTTCATCCTTTGATTTCCTCTTTACGTGGCTGTTGCATGGCCACTGGGTGCTGTAGGAAATGAAAACCAGGCGTCCCGTTTCTTGACTGTTCCAGATACCTCTCCAACATTGTACCTGTGCCTTCTGGCTTTGTCCTAGTGCTCCTAAAACACTGCTGTATGTTTTTTGTTCTCTTGCTTAGCAGAAGCTGAAAACAATTTTGATGGGATTGAGAGCAAGTTTTCCTTACGGACGCCTGCAGAGCCCGATGAGGATGTCTGCTACCTGGTTCCCGGGCAGGTGAACAGCCTGGCACAGTGCAACTTCAACCACACCAGTAAAACCTTTGTGGTGATCCATGGGTGGACGGTAAGACAAAGTGGGAGGAATCTCCCTTTTAACCCCACTTCTGATAAGCTGTGCAGAGGTGTCTCAGAGGTATATTAACATATCTCCTTTTTTAACTGAAATCCCCCAAACCAACAGGTGACAGGGATGTATGAAAGCTGGGTCCCGAAGCTGGTGGATGCTCTGTACAAGAGGGAACCTGACTCAAACGTCATTGTGGTGGACTGGCTAGTTCGAGCTCAGCAGCACTATCCCGTGTCCGCTGCATACACCAGGCTGGTGGGAAAGGATGTGGCTATGTTTATTGACTGGATGGAGGTAAGACATGGAGACGTGTCTCACGTTCTACACAGTGTCACGGGAGACAGAACAGCACTGATGCAGCTGTGGTAATCATCTCCTGTTGGGTAGATGGAGTTAAACTCTTGCAAACACTACTTTTGCTGGGCTGGTAAAATTCCAGCTTTAGTTTACTGGCTATCTCCTACTCAGAGGGCTTTTGTAGTGCATTCCAGGAGCTTTACCTTGTGGTCTGCGGGGTCCTGTGAGCCCGCAGTATTTCTGAGGGCTCTGTGAGAGGTAGCTATGAAAGACAGGTTCCTATATTATGCAGCAGCCAGCCCTTGGGAATCAGAAATGTGCCCTGCCTTTGGAAAGCATGTAGGAGATCCAAAATCTGGTGGGGAGAGGGTGGCTGAAAACCTTTATAATACACAGCCCTGTGTTCTGTCCTTTATTCTGCATTCCTCTCAGCTTAGATTTTGGCCACAAATCAGTTAAAACAAGAAATCACTATGGCACAAAATTATGATAACTGTATAGTGTTTCTTCTATTATTCGTGACTCAAACAAAAATCCCAGTATTAACAAAACGTTTTATTTTGTGTCTTCTGATGTTTTTGTGTTTGGTTTTGAACTTTAAACAAATTGTTCTCTTCTGCAGGAGCAATTCAATTATCCTCTCAACAAACTCCACTTGCTGGGGTACAGTTTAGGTGCCCATGCTGCTGGGATTGCTGGGAACCTGACCAAAAAGAAGGTGAACAGAATTACTGGTAAGGAGACCTGTGATTGTAGAGTGGAAAGTCCCATCTCTTCCCTACTGGAACATTATGTTCCACTGAAAAATCACCAGAATAGCTGTTGCTTGCTGGCAGTACTTTGGTTATATGTTCATGATTTGCTGAAACAGCAGGGCTGATATTTCTCTAGCAGAACTGGAGAAAAGATTCAGAAAATAACAATAAAGATGGTGAGTGAGAAGCCCTTATTTGCTTTTTCACAAGAATTGAGTGAGTAGGCCATGATAAAAGAGTAGTTTGGGGGCTGTGGTGGGGACTGACCAAATCCATGGCTTGGAAAAGGTCACAGTATCTCTTGCAGCATGAGAAATTCAGCTGGTTGTCTTTATCCAGGCAGTCATTCCTTGCAGCTGATGGGAGCCATTCCAAAAGAACAGGCAGTAGACCCTGCTGCAGCAGTTTTAGTACCTACAGAACTCTTTGCCATGGCATGGTGCAGATGCAAGAAGTTTATATGGGCTCAAAGGGAGACTGGACAGATAATCAGAAGAGATCCAATGTGGGTTATTAAGAAGTTAATCATAACAGGCTCAAGAAATATTCTAGCCTGGAAGTATCACTGTGTGAATCTGGGGACAAGGAAGGGAGCATACATACACTTGTCCTGTTGCTCTGTGTGCTTAGATGTCTGTCCAAGGTGATTTTTGGAGACTGGGAAATGTGCTAGACAAGGCAGAGTGCATGGCTACTCTGGGGCTGGATAACAACCCAGCACCTGGAGAGCTGAGCCCATAGCACTGATCTCAGTGACAAAGGAATTGCCAGCATCAGCAAATGAGGCTAAGAAAATTGCTCATCTGTGGTGTCTTTGTTGCTGAGAGAGCTTGGGAGCAGCATTCAGAAGGGAGCCTAGCTCCTGGCAGCCTTTACTCTTTCACCTGAGCCTGGCTGTGATCCCAGATCCACAGGCAGGCTGCGAGGTGGGCTGGGCAGCAGCCACATCTGGAAAGGTCGAGTCCTGAGAGGTGGCAGATTAAAGTCAGGAGGCCAAAGCAGTAGTCCCTCTGCCCTTCCTTTCTCTAAGCTGCAGCTTTGCTGCTTTCACTGAGGCTGCCAGTAGCCCTCTGTTATGCCTCCACAGTTGCTGTTGGTGCTGAGGATGAACCTTTTCCTGGGAAAAGCACAGGGAGCAATGTAATGTGGCCCCTGAAGCCCTCACAGCTGAGGGGGAGGCAGCTCAGACCCAGGGGAGCTAACTGTGGGTGAACAACACAGGTGCCTGTCCCCACCTGAGGGCTGCAGAAGAGATCTGTCCCTTCAGCCATCTCTCAGGTAGTTGAACTATCTCCTGTCTGAACAGAGAGATAGTTCAATAGTTCTGGGCTTTTTTGATGTCAGTGTTGCTGCAGCTTGACAATTTACTGTGATAATCCCCTTCCCCTTAGGTATGTAGACAGTGAAGCCCTCATTTGTTTCCCACTTGTTCCCCTGGCATGGAGTTGTCAGCAAGACTTTTCCATACTTCAGACACTTCAGATACAAGTCATACAGTTCTTGACAAGAGAGGAACACACTGAGAAAATACTTACGAGCTTGTTTCTTCCATCCACTGGAAATGCTACAGCTCTGAGGAAGCTAGCTGGGCTTCCTTCCATGTGTTTGCATACACACTTTTATTTTTTTTTAACAGTGACAGTGTTTCAAGGTAGTGCATTTGTTTCTCCTGTATACATGAATGTTATTTAAATGATCCCTCTGTAATGTCTGCAGGAAAACCAACTCAATACTCCAGCCCAGTGTGGCAGCTGAGTTTGGCATTTGTTGTCAATGTCAGTGTCTTTGGCAGACAATAGTATCAGTTTTTCTTTGTGGTTTCCCCCATAAAGGGCTGGATCCTGCTGGTCCTACCTTTGAGTATGCTGATGAACTCACCCGCCTCTCCCCGGATGATGCTGACTTTGTGGATGTCCTGCACACCTACACCCGAGGCTCTCCAGACCGCAGCATTGGGATCCAGAAGCCTGTTGGACACATTGATATTTATCCCAATGGTGGAGGTTTCCAGCCGGGTTGCAATTTGGGAGAAGCACTGCGTCTGATTGCTGAGAAAGGCCTTGGAGGTGAGGTTGCTCTGAAACAAGCAGTGTAACATTCAGAGGGAAACCTGAATAGTCCTGCAAGGTGTCTTGCAAGGAAGGATCTCTCAGAGGCACAGGAGTATGTTCTTTCAAATGCTTTTAAAAGTCATCTGTAAACACCAGCTCTGGCATAGTGGATCGTGCCTGTTGACAGCATTGCATAGGGGTTTATATCATTATATGCATGCCTGTGTACACATTACACATTTTCATTCTTTCAAGATGTGGATCAGCTGGTGAAATGCTCCCATGAACGATCCATCCACCTCTTCATCGACTCTCTCCTCAATGAGGAAAAGCCCAGCATGGCCTACCGCTGCAACACAAAGGAGGCCTTTGAGAAGGGCCTCTGCCTGAGCTGCCGCAAGAACCGCTGCAACAATTTGGGTTACAAGGTCAACAGAGTGAGAACAAAGAGAAACACCAAAATGTATTTGAAAACCCGTGCTCAGATGCCCTATAAAGGTAGGTACTGCCTGCTTGCTGCTGAGCAGGACTGGTACTTGTGGTCAGCTGTGTGCCATGGTGGGTGTGTGCTGCAGAGGAGAATATTGCTCCTTTGGAGCCTGTGGTGAGCAGGGGTGAAGCTGGTCTGTAGTTTGCCACTGAATACAAGCCTCAGAGAAAAGTGTCATCTTACTCAAGGTGTGGAGGTGTGGGGTAGAGTACACGAAGAAAGGTATTTTGTAAGAAGCTTATGAATAGCAGAAGTTAGACTTCCTCCGCTGCCCGATCACTTGGAACAGCTGAGCCTTCCAAACTTTTTCAGTGTTTTTCATCCAAACGATTACTTCCTTCTGCTGGGGAAATAATCAGCAGAACTCAGTCTGATAAGCAACTTATTTAACGATATGCAAACATCAGATCTGTGCCTTTGGCAGTGTGCTTGCTAGAGGAGCACTAGCCCTCGTTATAATCGCACAATGCTTCTTGATTCCAGTTGCCATGCTGGGAGGTCTGAGAAGGACAGTGCCAAGAGAACTGGGAGGCTTTCAGCCAGGAAAAGAGCATTGGATTTTACTACTTTATTTTATTTTCCTCCCTAGCTTTCCCTGTACCCCATGAGATGCTTATAGTGTGTATTGTGTGATGGACCAGCAATCAGAAGGCACATTCCTGCGATGCTAGAAGAGCTGCAGGACTGGTGTTCTGTTGGCAGTGTCAGTGGGTTGATTTTTTTTTTTTGTGTCCTTTTACCAAGCCTGCTGTAAGAGGAAGGCACATCTCACTTGTTTCCAGTCAAGGATAGCAAGTCTTACACGTTCAATAGCAGGTTCGAAGGTGATACTGCACAAACTGGGATTATTATAGTGGCAGCTTGAATGTAGAGTTTAGTTGCAGGAACTGCAAAGGTGTTCTTCAATGATGATTGCCTTGTTAACTTTATTTACCTTGTTTAACTTAAAATTTACCTTCTCACAAAAGTAGTTTCCTGGACACCTGCAGGGAAATAAACTCATTTTAGTGAAGCTGGCATATTCCAGCCTAGGATTTTCAGAGATGAGGCAGGGTGATTTTGTCACCAGCTGTCTCTTTGGAGGTTGAGCTTTCCTAATGACGTTTCCTTTTGTATTCTTGCAGTCTTTCATTACCAGGTCAAGATACATTTCTTTGGAAAGACTAACATGACCAAGACAAACCAGCAGTTCCTGATGTCTCTCTATGGCACTCTAGATGAGAGTGAGAACATTGGTTTCACACTGTGAGTAGCTATAGAAACAGCTGCAAAGTACTGTTGAGTTTACCCAAATTTGTTAAAGTCTCAACTGAAAAACTTGTTCTAGCTCCAGCTACAGCAGTCTTACAGGGTCCCAGAATCTGTTCTTGTCCTTGATCAGGGAGTTGCATTCACTTCTGTAGCTAATGAACCAAACCCTACAGGAGCTCTTCTTGATAAGGCATCTGAAATATGGAAGTTTGAAATCTGACCTGTGACTCAGCCTGTAAGAGTCTTTCTAGCACTTTATTTTCTTTTCAGTATCTTTGTACCATGTTAAATCTTCTTTAAAGTAGACTTACGGGTCTAAAGATGTCAGTGCAGAAGCCGAGAGAGACAGGATTTGCTTTCACAGCTCTGCAAATAAGCAGAAGTTTGTGTGCATCCCTGGACATAGGCTGGCAGGGAATGCAGCTGGAAAGCACCGAAGTCTGTTTCCTGCACTGAGGAATGTAAACTGTTTACGGGTGGTGGTTGTCTGGCTTTTCCAAGAGTCACCAGCACAGGAGAGGACAACCCTTGCCTGGCAGACTGTCCCAGGATTTTACCAGCCTTGCTACAGAATGATGTTCCTTTTGCCTCTTAAAAAGCTTAAGGCATTTTTTCCTTACTTCATCCATCAAAACTATGCAGAAGCTTGCTTCCTTGTCTAGGGAACAAAAATTCCAGGTTTTATTGCTCCTTAATTTTCTTTGTCTGTCCAAGAGTTTCAGGGTTGTTTTGTTTTTTTTTTTTTTTCTCCTTCTGCCTACAGGCCTGAAGTCTCCTCAAACAAGACCTTCTCCTTCCTGATTTACACAGAAGTAGATATTGGAGACTTGCTTATGCTGAAGCTACAGTGGGAAAAAGACACCTTCTTCAGCTGGTCAGACTGGTGGACTCCTTTTACATTTGACATCCAGAGAGTCAGAGTGAAGTCAGGAGAAACTCAGAAAAAGTAACTTGTTTTGATTGTTATAAGCTATATTAGTTTTAATTGACAGTGCTTCCTGATTTCTGGTATCTCACAGGCTGGGACAAACATGTTAAGCAGTTACAAATCGGTGCAGCACTGATAATCAGGGCTCCAGTGATATCAAACCACCATTTATATCAGCTAGGTTCAGTCATTTACTTCCACTGGGATCTGCAATTTGTAGTCTTTGCTCACATGTAATTAATTTGTATCCCACTGTTGTATCTACTCGAGGTTAGTTATAGTGTGCAGGAGAGTATCTCCACGAACCAGCATCAGTGACTGTGTTTGCAATTTCTCTCCTCTTTTTTCATGCTGGGTGTTTGCATAGGTTTTGTCACAAAGAGCATGCTTAGATGGAGGTTTTGAGAAATCCTTCCAAAAGTGTGTTTGCACAAGAAATTATTGCTTGGTTAAGTTGGATTTTGTTAGGGGTTGAATACCTGAATGGTGGGTGAAAACTGAGACACACGACTGTTGCAGGACATTGCTAATGCGTGAATGTTAAAACATCAAAGTCTGAACAGAAGTGCTTTGACATGAATCTTTTGAAATACTCATATTCACTAAACATGAGATCTGTTTGCAGAACATGGGCCTGGAACAGAGTATGTGTGTCTTATGTATAGTATAGTAAATAATAATAAGTTCCTTCTTTGAATAAACAGGTCAGTTGCTTGATCAAAGAACAGTTATCAGAGCTGAACAAATATAGGGGTGGGGAAAGTGCTGATAAATAGTAAAAGCAAGTGCTCAGGTTTTCTGGAAATTGCAACCTACTTCATTTGCAAACATTTGAGGGAGTATGGCTTTCTTCCAAGTTCATTCACCTGACAAAAAAAACTCATGTAAAGACTGGTGTAAATAAAGATCCCAGAGACTTCGGGGTAGAACTTCTGCTGTCTTAGCCACAAGAAGATTTTATGCAAAGGATCAGTGAAAGTTATGGTTTGATGCCCATGTATAATTCATTTACCAGTTTTTCTTGTACAGCGTTTCTTTTGTCACAGAATTCTCTTTTAAAAATAACTTTCTCACAGGCTTGTGAAGTAGCAGTGCCCCATGTGACAAAGTATAAAGACTGTTTCCAAGCGCCAGTCTTCTCTCTAAGATTAAAAAGGGATGTTTGGCTCAGTCATGTGATTTTTCCAATATTTATTCCACAGAGTGGTGTTCTGTTCTCGGGATGGCACCTCACGTCTCAGTAAGGGAGAAGAGGCAGCAGTGTTTGTGAAATGCTCGGAGCAGCCTGTCAACAGGAAGAGAGGAGGGTATGAGTAACCACTACTGGTTTTAGATTGTTTTATTACCACTTGAGTGGTAACAAAACTTTCCCATTAATTGACTTGTGCACTAGTCTTCTCAAGGCTTCAGAAGCACCACAGCTCAGACGAACCAGAGGTTTGCTTATGGCCACTTTAGCAGCTTAAAAACCCTTAGTTTGCTTCTCTGCTGACCATCCTTGTGTGGATGTCAGCATGCCTGAGAAGCAGGTGCTAGTCACTGCCTCTCACAGTCACTCGGTGGCCAGGCATGAGGGACTCTTAGAGGGGGTATGGACAAGGCACTGGCACAAAGAGGCAAGCATGTCTCTGGCTCAAGATTCCCTACGCCTGCCCTTAGCTGCAGAACTTTCCAACTTCCATACTGGGTCAGCTCAGAGCCCTCCCTCCTTGCTTGGCAGCAGCACATTTGGAGGCTGGTACAGGAATGGAGCAGGCATATGCAGGTGCTCTTCGTGGCACACTGCTTTCTGATGGCAGCCATCACGTGAGTGAATTCCTGAGGTTTCCGTCTCTGTGGATCAGAGATTCTGCCTTTGTTTAACAGCCCTTGGTGCACTTCAGTATTTTTATCAATAATTTTTCTGACCCAGATTAAATGTGGGGACAGTCTTTGGACTTTACCTCTGAAGTTTGAGATAGAGAAGTGGTTGTATTTATTTTAGTTCAATTGCTGTGTGCGAATGGTCTTGTGGGGACACTTCGGGGCTGAGATCTAACTGCGTAAAAATGCACGTGCTGGCCTTGGCTCTGGGGCAATAACTGGGACAGGCCTTGAATCCTCTGTGTGTGTATCTGACATAAAATCAAGCAGAAGCCAGGAGAAGCTCAAGCACATAATTTATCTTCCTGTTCAGTAGGGAGTTTTAAAATCTTAATTCTCAAAAATAAGACAAGTATCTTACATCTTTCTCATCACCTTTATATTTTATTTTTTTCTCCACAGTACCAAGAAAGCCTCTAAAGAAAATTCTGCTCATGAATCTGATTAAGTGACAAGAGTAAAGATTTTTCACACTGGGGAGGAGAAGAGTCTGTTCATCCCTGTGGACTGGATGTTCAGAACCAAATATATAGAAATATTTATCCGCTGCTGGATTTTTGCCTGCTATTCCTAGCTATTTTAGAGACTTCTTGTAAGAAAGTCTCAGCGTATGAATTTACTAACCATAACCATTATCCAAATAGTTAAAAAGAGAAAGAAACCTGCAAAACAAGAAGCCAAAGTTTGGAGTGCTGAAAAGATACAAATAATTTTGCTTAATCATGGTGCCTTGTGACAAGGTTTCTTGACATCAGATCCTATATAGCAATTTTTTAGTGTTTATTGAAAAGAAACAAAGCCCTGTACTTGGTTTTATTTCTCGTTGTTGGTTTGGTTTGGTTTTTTCTTCCTTTGGTTAGTTGGTTTTTTTGTTCTTTTCAGGAGTCTTTTGAAACTAGACAGATTGTTTTCTGTCTCGGCTAACTGAATTTTCAGGCAGTTCAGTGGAGAGAATTCCTAGTTTTCAAGTGTGTGTTTAACAAATAAGTAGGTTTCCCATGCGAAAAAAAACCACCTTTCTGTGTGTAATACTAGAAGGTGTCAGGGACTGACTTAATATGGGGATGAATTTTTTTAGTTTGTGGTTATGAATGTGTTTAATTGGGGGTAGATGCCAGTGCTGCTTAGCAATAGGTATGATCTGTTAAGATATATACTGCTATGCTGGAATAAATAACAGCTGTAGGAGAAGGCAGCAATGCCAGTGTCTTGTGCAGACATTTAATATTTTATCCATGCTTTCAGTTTTTGCAAATGAAACTGTCTAGCGTTCAACACTGTGAAAATGGAACTGCAGAGGAACTGAGCTACCAGAAAATGCAGGAAACAGATACTTCCCCCCACCTCCACCCTCTCCCGGCTGGCTTGCGTCATGTGTGCCAAAACTGTCACAGTTTCTCTGCTCTTTGACACCGAGTGTCAGTCGTGCAGCAGAGTGGCTGCTGCTTGCAGTTTTCAGTGCAGGGGAATCCATCTGATAGCTGCCAAGGATGCTCGTACTTCCCTGTCCTGGAGTTGTGACTGCCAGAGATCCACCTCAGTTTGTTTCTTGGCTGTGTTACAGTGCTAGGAGCTGCTTAGTTTTCTGCCGTGAGATGGAATTCAGCAGGAAGCAGGAGCTGAGCCAGTT
This sequence comes from Platysteira castanea, assembly GCA_013397175.1. Taxonomy (NCBI): domain Eukaryota; kingdom Metazoa; phylum Chordata; class Aves; order Passeriformes; genus Platysteira; species Platysteira castanea. The sequence goes on from VYXC01001419.1 coordinate 121,114, forward strand.
AAAAGCAGCCTGATTGTGTGCTCCGCAAGAAGGAGTGCTCTGAAAAACACTGAAATTAACCATGCTGCAAGTTTGCAAAAATAGGTATATTGAAGGCAGTCTGCTTCCCCGTTTTAAAGTAACATATAATTTTTGTAGTGTGCTGAAAGGTGCAATAGCCCTCATTTAACTTTCTGGAGGATAAACAAAGTGCTGGGGAGGTGGAAGGGCCTGAAGTTAGGCACTTGGAGGAGTGTAATGTTAGCTATTGATGCTGGGTGTTGTAGTCTTTTCCTGCATGTGCAAGACAGCACGGAGATGATGATTTCTCCAATATCATCCCATCTTAAAAGCAAAGAAAAAAAATGTATGTGTTTATGTGCACAGTTTGTTTCCTATTTCCAACTGTAGCTGCTAGTATATTTGGGGATAAAAGTCTTAAATAGTGCAATATGTTGGAATATTAATAGCTCTGAAATTGCTCACATTTGATTTCACATTTGATTAAACTACAGCAGAGATGTGATGAGTCATTGAGGGTGGAGTTGAGTATTGAGCCACTGCATTTGAGACCTCTAAAAATAAATACAGTGATTTATGCCCTATAGATACCACATTTTGTTGCAATTTTCTCTTAAAAGTTAAACTCTTCAGAAGCAAAGTATCTGGACAGCTGTGCTCTTAACAGAGGATCCAATACAAACACATTTAGAATTTGGATACAAAATAGTGAAGGTTCTTTTCATGAGGAAACATGGTTTAGCTTGGATGTTATTTATTAGCTGTAAATAAGATATTTATGAGTGTAAAGGTAGTTTGTATATATTGCTAAAGTTGCTGACAGTCTCTACATTAATACAGTTGTGTAGTATTAATCCTGTATATAGCTTTCAGAGATTTTTATCAACAAACCACTTATATTGCATTGTTTCCTATGTGGTCAATCCTTTTTTTCTTTTTTAGATATCTCCTCAGTTTTGTATAGAACAGATACCTATGGTTTTAATAAAATTCTCAAACTGATACTGAAGTCACTACTTTTCCTTTCAATGAAGCAATCTGCTGTATACTTTTTATGTGAAGGCCAGAGCCTATCCTCGAATTTTGGGCTGAAAGGAGACACTAAAAAAAAAAGGCAACATGTGATTTCTTCACTGCCCTCCCCCATTTCATTTTGGGAAATGCAAAACTCATGTATTAAGACATCAAGCAGTCACTGTATGAAAGAAAGTATCCCACATCATAAAAGAAGTAGGTTTTCACCTGTAGTTTGTGGTTTTCAAGTTTCAGGCCCTTTTAAGAACAGTCCAAGAACTGTCCTTATTTTGAAAGGCTCGTTTCCTCTTTTTTTGGGTTTTTTGGCAGATGTCGGAACTATGCTTCTGCTCCATATTTTACCAAAACAGAGGTGTTCTGACCCTGTGGGGGAAGGAGGAAAGCACCAGTCCCTTACCACCACTATTGCTTAAGGAAGTAGCAGTGACAAATCACTTCCACCCATGTGTTAGAGTGCAGCTGAGCTCAAGAATGGTTGTCACTAGAACAGTTTGTTGTCACACACAGCAAGGCTCCACCCAGGCAAAGGAGGGGGATGGCTGGAATTAAGGAGAATTGTAGTGACGTGCACGTGGGGGATCCTATTAGGAGTAATTAGAGCAGTTCTCAGTTGACCTGGGGAAATCTGCTTCCAACACTCTTACTTCGTCAAAAATGACTGCTCTTTGACAAAAGCAGAGCTTCATCCCTTGTGAAAGCAGAGGGAAGCTATGCCATGGAAAATGGATGGTTGAAGAGGATGAATGGAGGGAGGGATGAAAGAAGAACTGGAGGGAGAAGGGAAGGGAAGAGGTGGGTAGGAAGTACACTGGGAGAATCAGTGGAAGAAGGAAGAACCTAATCTACAGAATGCTTGGAAATACTGGCAGTGGATGTTTTAAGGACACTGCTCTTTCCCCTGTGTCAGTGTCTGGACTGGAGGACTACAAGGACTCCTGCAGTTGTACAAGGCAAGGCCTGGGATCACATCTCATAAAAACACCATGGTATAACTATTCTTTTAACACCACAGCAGCCTCGATACACTAAATGTGTTACTAGGTAAAGCAGAGAAATAGTTTTTGGTGGAGGAACAAGGATCCAGGTGTCTCCTGTGAGCTTTTAGAGCCATCCCTGGGCCCCTTGACTCTTGCAGTGTGCTCTGCAGTGCCCAGCCACATCAGAAAAGGTGATGATCCTTGCTCACCCTGCCAGCTGTCTCTGGAATGGGCTGGGAGGGGTAGGCTGTCCAACAATCAGCAAGTGGGTGGACAGAAAGAGACCTTCTTGGCTGTAAGGAAAGAGTGAAGAAAAAAGAATTTTAGCCAGTGTACCTGCAAGATGAGGAAATCCTGACTCAGGTTTCTCATGCCTAGATTTTAATTTTCATATTTAATTCTGAGAAATTTTTGGAACCAGCAATGACTTTGCTCTCCACAGGTGTCTCCATACTTTATCCATTCAGATACAGTTGTGTGCCTGCAGTTTTATGTGTTAAGAACAAAATGTCAAAGCTTGCTGCTTGCGATGAGCAAGACATTGTGCACATGTTGTTTCTAAAGGTCAAAACAGGAGACTGAAGAAAAAGTTTCTGTAAGAGAGAAGAATGAAACTAGCTGTAGTATTTTCCTTTTTGTTTACAGCTGTCCATGCAAGGCTTTCCATATTCTGACTGTCAATACAAACATAGCAATATTAAATCCCCAGGTCCAAAGGAATCAATCCAGCTGCCATCAAGTGGCCATCATTCAGGAAAGACATTTCCATCTCCTCCTGGGGCATCTTTACAAAAAATTCTTCTACTTCAAATGTCTTTTGTAGCAGGTCTGGAAAGTCACCAGTTTACACATAAGCGAATAAAGGGATTAGCAATCTCCAGTGGCTGAAGGAGAACAAGGAAATGAGAAGAGGAAGGGAAGGGAACCATTTGGCAGAACATCCCATATAAAGCTTGCCTTAACAATGCTTTTATGTCCGTGTGTGGTGCTATCTCTGCTCAGCAACACTCAGAATGCTTCCCTAAATCAGCTCGAGTTAACTCAGAACAATGCATCCCCATCAGAAATGCAGATGCTAAATGGGGACCACTTTGGATACAGCAGGTGTTAGTGTGCAGTGCATTTTCAGTGATGTAATCCCCAGCCATTCGTGTCTGATAAACACCGTGTTCTTCATTGTAGGCCCTTCCTGTGGGAGGTGACCCAATATCATCAGTCTCACTGGAGTATCTGCTGCTGCTCATCACCCCACCACGCAGAACCATTCAGTGAGAAGTGAGACAGCCTGGCCATGGGTTACTGTCCTCAGAGCCAGGAAGTGAGGGCATGTCTCATATTGTTCCACCTACCAAAGGCTTTTTTACTCACAATTAGCTGTAAACCTGGAATGTTCTAAGTAGTGGAACAAGGACACTCCAAATATGGGAATTAGGAGCAGTAGGAACAGATTCTCATGCTAGGACAGGTTGAAAAGATGCTAAGAATAATCACTTTTTCAAAAGAAGCATTGGAAAAGAAAGACCTTTAAAGTTTTGCTTGTCAGGTCTTCAGTCTTTGGTCACCCCTTGCTTTTTTCCTCTGGCTGATGCCTTAGGTTTTAATTTCTGTATTTTTCAAATCCTGTACTGCCTAGTGTGTAATTCTGAAGTTTCTTGTAGCTCGTGAGCTGCTCTCTTAGGCCAGACAGACACAACAAAGCCTCTCTAAGCTTCCTTTTCAAGGACACACGGGCTGTTCTAGGCCCAAAGGTGTAAACTAGGACCATGAAAGAGGTGGAGAAATTGAAGAGAGCTAAAGTTTTAATTGGTGAATTTATGCTGATATGCAAATGGACCAAACCTATATCAGTGTCAAGAACTCGTGACCTGCCGTCCACCTTGGGGTCCATTTTATGGAGGCAGCCTCTGGCTCCCCAGGGTGTGCCTTGAAGGCCTTCAAATAAATCCCTGCCTTTATTCCCTTACTCTTGTCTACTCTCTGTTTCTAGGTGGCTGAGGGAAGGCATCATGGCAGGCTTCATTTTGGAACTTGTGAGGTTTGCTCCCACAGCCTGATAAATTGCTGCTGCACAAAACTCCCTTTGGAGTCGCTTCTAATCTTTGGAATTAGAAACCTCTCCCATGGGTAGCTGTGCATGTAAGGAGGGTGCTTCTGGTGAAAGGGCCAACCCTGCCTTCAGTGAGAGATACAATCAAAACTCCACTGAGGCTAGGAAAAATCTTTTTGTTGACACCGTGGAATTTTGAATGCTTTCCTAACACCTAGCACAAGATCCCACATTTAAAATGAGAGCACATAAAATGAAAGCTCAGACTTTCTTGTCATACTCTTACGACGTGTTTCCATGTAATGTCAGGTGACATGCTGTGGCATGATCTGCTCAGGCACTAGCTTAAATACCAGCTCTGGATGACTTCTCACAAATATTGCCAGCATCTCTTGGCAGTAAAAACATTCTTATTTATGGGACACCAGAACAAACCGCGTAATTGCCATGATGTAAATAGCACCTGATTAAATTAAAATAAAAATTAAAAAAAGAAATCAACTAACAGAGAAACAACCTGAGAGAAAGACATGCACAACACACAGTACCTCATTAAATATCTACTGACTTTTGTAGGAAGGTTTGAGACCAAGACAATCCCAAGCAAACTCCATTGTGCCCTTCTTGCAGGCAGGCACAGGCGGTGGGAGCCATCTCAGGGATGCTGTCATGTAGCTCCTGCTCACTGCTCTGTGTGATGCACTAGCCACATGTCTCAGGTGGTTTGCTCCTTCCAGATCCTTGCTGAGTCTTGCTCAGAAGCCAGGCATGGTTACACTGACTCTTCAACTCCTCACTGCTGCCAAGCTGCACAAAAAGAAACAGCACAGCTGGAGTGGTTGGTTCCCAGATCTGAGTCAGGGGGCTGATCTGCCTGACAGCCTTGATCAGCCAGGAGGCTTGACAGAAATCTAGATGTTGGAGAATTTTGCTATGTGTCTGCAATTTTAAGTGAAGTCAAAACGCAATCAAAACAAGAAGCAAAAAGCACGAGCAGAAATGTCTAAGAAAAGGCAAGAAAGAAGGAGGGGTCTTTGATGCTGCAGCAGATTGTACAGTACTGCACTGCAATATGGTGAAAACAACCATACCAAGACTTGCACAACAGGGCTGTTAAGCATTCCTTTGGTTTTAAATACACATTCTCTTGACATCAAGAAAATGAAAGTGTGCACCAGAGGCTGGGTATACACTTAAATGCTTTACACTATGTTGGTATCCATTAAAAATATTTAGTCCGTAACAAACCCATCCTAAAGAAAAATGTGTATAAACCCATTATAGAAAGATCATCGAGATTACAGAACAAAAACCAAGATATAAATAAAGGTTAAAAAGTAGAAGCACATATTCAGAAAGAGGAATAAATTAAGAGGAAGAGGAAAAGCAAGGGAGAAGAACTCTGCCTTAGCAAATTATTCCACCCAGGACACCCACCCACATATTCTTGAATGTAATAGAGCTATTATTTATATGCTCATATGACTAATTTTCCCCCTTTTTAATGTATTTATAACCCAGACACAAAATTAAGCCAAATTTTTTGTTTATCTTGGGAAAATTTTGCCCTTTGCTGGCAAAGTTTTTCAGTACAAGGGTAAAAAGTAGATCTTAATCTCTCTGATTTTATTTCCCAGGACTTAGACAGGAAATTCAGGTCAGACTCAATGCAACAGAAAGACTCCTTCTAGTATCAGTCTTCTCTTAATGTCCTGAGCACAGAGCAGTGATGGAGTAAGCAAATGCCTACACAATGGCTGATTCAAAATACTAAAAATGCTTGCTTTTTTCCCCTCCCTTTTTTATTTATAGAGCTGTGTTCATGTGCCTTTTAGTAGTTCTTTGTTTTTCTTTTAACATCAGCGGATTTAAAGACCCTGGGGAGAAATCAGGGAAATGCTGGGGAACATTCTTTTGACAGTAATTTTACTCCCATACTTCGTGTAAAACTAAAAAAAACCCTGCATTTTCGTGGCTGGGTATTTTTTAGTGAAAGGCTGAAGCACCCAGTCACGTTCAAAATTGGGTGTCATTTCCCTCTTTCTCCCCTAAATCTGAAAGAATAATTTTGAATTTGCATGGGAGGCATCAGGAGAGGAAAAGAGGGCAGGACTTCCATACTAGGTTTATTTGGAGCTTCGTGTCAGTGTTTTAGCAACCCTCTCTGAGACATTTCAGTTACTCAGTGGTGCCTCTTCTGACTGACTAGTCCCCGAGCATCATTCTGTTTTCAGCCTTTCGACTGAAAGGCACCCCTTCAGCTGTCAGGATAGCAGTGCCATTGCCCTCAAGATTTCCTTGTGCATCGTAGGGGTAAGGATAAGTGCAGTTACATGGGAGCATTTTCTTCCAGACAAAGTGTTACTAAGTTGGCAAAGATCCGTGACAAGTAGCATTTTACATAACCAGAGAGGAAAACTTGTATTTTCTTACCAAGCTTAGACCAGATGCTTGGACATCTTTGTGTAGGTATGACTAAGTCTCTATGACCTTCTCTCCAAACTTATCCTAGCTTGCTGCTGAATCCTGTTTTCCATTTCTCCTTTCATTTCTCTTTTGGCAAAGTTTGCAGAATTCAGCATCCTTCCTCCTACCAACGCCCCTGTACTCCCTGTCCCATGACTGCATAGGACCCTGGTAAATTTGTGTGTTACTCTTTGCAAGAGTACCCTGCCTCCACCCAGATAGGAGACCAGCCTGCATCAGCTACTTCTATAAGGATCCTGCAACATTTTATTGTCTTTTCTATTAAGTTGCATTTAACCCCAGCATGTGGTCTAAAAGCCTCCATGGGTGGGGAGAAAAAGGTATCATATTGAGATAACAAAATAGGTGTTTGAAAGTCCTCTGTAAGTTGATCAGAATATAAGGACCTATCTGTGTAACTGTCTTCTCAATTGCAGTGTAAGTTCATTTTAAAAAGTAGCAGAAATCTCCTATTTGGACTTTCCTCTGTGCGTGATAACATCTTGAGTGCTTTGGATCCGTATGCCATAGAAATAATAATCTTTATTCCATATCCTGTTTTCTATAGTATTCATTGCTGATGTACACACAGTGCTGTTAAGCAGGAACACAATTCTCTCTACAGTGTTTTGTGTGTGTGTTGCTGGGAGGATTCAATTTTACATGTTTGCCTAGTGTTAGTCAGCAAAACCCCCAATATATATAGATATGTTATGTAGTTGTGTTTGAATTCTATATTTAATGTTTCTAGAGATGAGACACAGAACATTAAATCCTTGAAGAGAAACACTTTCATCATTCAGTTAAGCAGCATACTCTATACTGGACTGAAGGAAAGACTGTCCGCAGAACAAATATTGAGTTCAAGTTTCCTACCATTTTACCAGACCAGACTTTCTAACATTACATAAAGTAATGGTGAGTGGAAATAAATTCAACTTTTTGTTTGTGGAAGAACTGCTTGAAGATCTGGAATAGGGATTTGGTGAATCAATCCCCAAAAATATATTAAAACCCATTTGACTGCAGGAGAAGGGGATTAATTGTGAGCTCCCTACATGTTGAGCTTGGAGGGTGATGCATTTGAGCCTAATACAACTTCAGTAATACACTGAACACTTCTTTTGATATGGTGTATCCCTTCTACACTTTCTACACATTTTAACTTTAAAAGAATCAATACAAGCAAATAGTGAAGGGCCATCACATGGAAGCAGACATGGTTAAGATCTCTTACTCCCATCTCTTGCTTAATGTATATTACAGAATCACAGAATAGTTAGAGTTGGAAGGGACCTCTGGAGATTATTTAGTCCAAGCCCCTCACCAAGGCACCATGGAGAAAAATCTGGCACCATCCTCTGGGGATCCACCCTGGAGATATTTGTCTGTATTGCTGACATCCCCTCTCAGTCTTTTCTTCCCCAGACTAAACAGGCCCAGCTCCTGCTGTCTCTCCTCATAAGAGAGATGCTCCAGAGACTGAATCACCACTGTGGCCTCCACTGGACCCTTTCCAGTAGCTCCTTGCCTTTCTTGTACTGAGGAGCCNAGAACTGCTTGAAGATCTGGAATAGGGATTTGGTGAATCAATCCCCAAAAATATATTAAAACCCATTTGACTGCAGGAGAAGGGGATTAATTGTGAGCTCCCTACATGTTGAGCTTGGAGGGTGATGCATTTGAGCCTAATACAACTTCAGTAATACACTGAACACTTCTTTTGATATGGTGTATCCCTTCTACACTTTCTACACATTTTAACTTTAAAAGAATCAATACAAGCAAATAGTGAAGGGCCATCACATGGAAGCAGACATGGTTAAGATCTCTTACTCCCATCTCTTGCTTAATGTATATTACAGAATCACAGAATAGTTAGAGTTGGAAGGGACCTCTGGAGATTATTTAGTCCAAGCCCCTCACCAAGGCACCATGGAGAAAAATCTGGCACCATCCTCTGGGGATCCACCCTGGAGATATTTGTCTGTATTGCTGACATCCCCTCTCAGTCTTTTCTTCCCCAGACTAAACAGGCCCAGCTCCTGCTGTCTCTCCTCATAAGAGAGATGCTCCAGAGACTGAATCACCACTGTGGCCTCCACTGGACCCTTTCCAGTAGCTCCTTGCCTTTCTTGTACTGAGGAGCCCAGAACTGGACACAGGACTCCAGATGTTCCTCACCGGGCTGACCGGAGGAGGACAATCACCTCCCTCGACCTACTGGCCACACTCTTCCTGATGCCCCCCAGGATCCCACTGGCCCTCCTGGCTGCAGGGGCGCTGCTGGCTCATGGACAGCTTGTTGTCCACCAGGACCCCAGGTCCTTCTCTGCAGAGCCGCTTTCCAGCAGGTCACCCCCAGCCTGTGCTGGTGCCTGGGGTTGTTCTCCCCAGGTGCAGGACCCTAAACTTGCCCTTGCTGAGCCCCATAAGGTTTCTCTCTGCCCAGCTCTCCAGCCTACCAGGGTCCCTCTAAGAGGCACCAAAGCCTTCAGGTGTGTCAGCCACTACCCCCAGTTTTGTGTCAACTGCAAACTGGCTTAGGGTCCATTCTATGCCTTCACCTGAGCTGTTGATAAACAGGCTGAATAAGGATGAACTTCATTTCTTCTACATGCTTGGGGATGACCTCCAGAATGATCTGTTCTGCCACCTTTCCAGGGATGGAGTGAGGCTGACTGGCTGGTAGTTTCCCAGGCTGTCCTTCTTGCCCTTTTTGAAGATGGGCGTATCATTGGCTTTCCTCCAGTTATTGGGCATCTCTTTCACTCTCCGTGATTTTTCGAAGATAACGGAGACTGGCTTAGCAGCATCTGCCAGCTCGCTCAGCACACTTGGGTGCATCCCATCAGGCCTGTAGATTTATGGGTGTTTAGTCTGCNTAGTCCAAGCCCCTCACCAAGGCACCATGGAGAAAAATCTGGCACCATCCTCTGGGGATCCACCCTGGAGATATTTGTCTGTATTGCTGACATCCCCTCTCAGTCTTTTCTTCCCCAGACTAAACAGGCCCAGCTCCTGCTGTCTCTCCTCATAAGAGAGATGCTCCAGAGACTGAATCACCACTGTGGCCTCCACTGGACCCTTTCCAGTAGCTCCTTGCCTTTCTTGTACTGAGGAGCCCAGAACTGGACACAGGACTCCAGATGTTCCTCACCGGGCTGACCGGAGGAGGACAATCACCTCCCTCGACCTACTGGCCACACTCTTCCTGATGCCCCCCAGGATCCCACTGGCCCTCCTGGCTGCAGGGGCGCTGCTGGCTCATGGACAGCTTGTTGTCCACCAGGACCCCAGGTCCTTCTCTGCAGAGCCGCTTTCCAGCAGGTCACCCCCAGCCTGTGCTGGTGCCTGGGGTTGTTCTCCCCAGGTGCAGGACCCTAAACTTGCCCTTGCTGAGCCCCATAAGGTTTCTCTCTGCCCAGCTCTCCAGCCTACCAGGGTCCCTCTAAGAGGCACCAAAGCCTTCAGGTGTGTCAGCCACTACCCCCAGTTTTGTGTCAACTGCAAACTGGCTTAGGGTCCATTCTATGCCTTCACCTGAGCTGTTGATAAACAGGCTGAATAAGGATGAACTTCATTTCTTCTACATGCTTGGGGATGACCTCCAGAATGATCTGTTCTGCCACCTTTCCAGGGATGGAGTGAGGCTGACTGGCTGGTAGTTTCCCAGGCTGTCCTTCTTGCCCTTTTTGAAGATGGGCGTATCATTGGCTTTCCTCCAGTTATTGGGCATCTCTTTCACTCTCCGTGATTTTTCGAAGATAACGGAGACTGGCTTAGCAGCATCTGCCAGCTCGCTCAGCACACTTGGGTGCATCCCATCAGGCCTGTAGATTTATGGGTGTTTAGTCTGCCTAGCTGATCTCTAACCCAACCCTCTACAAAAAAGTCCTCCATTCGCCAACCCTCTTCTCTTATCGCTGGTATTCCTGAGGGCTGTTCTCAGCAGTAAAGACTGAGGCAAAGAAGGCATTCAATAATTCTACCTCCTCTGTATTCCTCCTGTCTACCTCCTGTCTTCCAACGTCAAGACACCACTCTGATTCAGCAGAAACTCCACATTTTTGCTATTCTTCCCTTTGCTGTTGATATACTTGTAGAAATGCTTCTTGTTGTCCTTGATATCCATTGTCAGACTCAATTCCAAGTAGGCCTTGGTCTTCCTTGTCACATCCGTGCGTACTCTGGAGATGTACCTATAGTCCTTCCACACAGCCTGTCCCTTTCTCCATATCCTACAAATTTCTTACTTCCAGTTGAGATTTGCTGGGAGGTCCCTGCTCATCCATGCAGGTCTCCTGCCTCCTNAAAAGTCCTCCATTCGCCAACCCTCTTCTCTTATCGCTGGTATTCCTGAGGGCTGTTCTCAGCAGTAAAGACTGAGGCAAAGAAGGCATTCAATAATTCTACCTCCTCTGTATTCCTCCTGTCTACCTCCTGTCTTCCAACGTCAAGACACCACTCTGATTCAGCAGAAACTCCACATTTTTGCTATTCTTCCCTTTGCTGTTGATATACTTGTAGAAATGCTTCTTGTTGTCCTTGATATCCATTGTCAGACTCAATTCCAAGTAGGCCTTGGTCTTCCTTGTCACATCCGTGCGTACTCTGGAGATGTACCTATAGTCCTTCCACACAGCCTGTCCCTTTCTCCATATCCTACAAATTTCTTACTTCCAGTTGAGATTTGCTGGGAGGTCCCTGCTCATCCATGCAGGTCTCCTGCCTCCTTTGCCTGATTTCTTGCTCATAGGGGTACACTGGTCTTGAGCTTGGAGGAAGTGATGCTTGAATATTGACCAACTCTCTTGGACCCCCTTCTCTTCTAGAGCTGAAGCTGATGGAATCCCTCCAAACACGTCCTCGAAGAGGTCAAAATTAGCTCTCCAGAAATGTGGGGTTCTAGGCTTGATTGCTGCTTTGCTTCCTCCATGCAGGATCCTGAATTCCACCACGTCACTGAAGCCAAGGCTGTCCCCAACCTTCACATCTTCAATCAGTCATGAGCGAGTGAAACATCTTGACAGGTGGGAACACTTCAATCACTGATGATAGCACTCAACATGGGGATTTCAGGTGCTGCTGCTTCGGGGAAAACATTGTACAGCTCTCTGCCTCAAAGAAAGGTGACTGCAAAGTGACAGTAGCTATGTCAGAAAACAGCTAGTGGGTACAAAGCTTAGAAAGGAATAGCTTGGATCCAGGACCGAGACTAAATCACATACTTCTGTTAAGGATTGACACAGTAAAACACATCACAAGGCAACTTCTGTGAACAATATTTCTGTTGTCTTTACCTAAGCATTTCCATTGATTTTGTAACTTCAGTTCCATGCCATCTTCTCCTGTAGGAGGAAACCTGTCAATACTGCTGTCACCAGATGTGACAAGTGTAGTAAACAAGTTCACACACCAGATGTGTGAAATGTAGTAAAGAAGAGTAGCCAGGCATGCAGCTCTTTAGTACATACAGACTGGCTGGAAACATAACTGTGTTCCTGCTACCCCTGCTGAATTAACCACAGAGTACAAACCTGAGAAGAAATCTTCCATAAAGAAATAAAAGTCCAGTGTAAAGCTCTTAGCAGCTGCAAGCAACAAGAGTTAATACAGAGGAGAAGATGTCCCTCATCAATATTTGGGCTTCAGACACGGCTGCGTGAAAAAGCAATGAAAGAAATGTCTTTGCTCTTTAAAAATGTTGAGACAAATTCACAAACGAAAGGGAGCATAAACAAGTAAATACTGTATCATTCACTTGCAGTACTTATCAGGACCTTTCACATTTGTTGAAAAACAGTGAGGGAAAGAGAAAGGGGGGGAAGAAAGCTTTCCTAGTAAGTCACTACCCTGAAGACTGAATGCTGAAGATAAGCTAGTCACTGCTGTGCAGTACAGGGATACCGTGCATACTCACCCTCCCAACCTTGTGAAGCAGCAGCAGCGTCCTTCTTACTCAGTCACAGCACAGCTAGGACAGAGCTCCTCAGCTTCTTACCAAATCCCTTACCAGGCACATTGTATTGGACCCCTACTAACCCCAGATCTTCCTCTTCTCCCCCAGGAAGCATGAGGAAAACCCCATTTTCTTTAAAAGCATGGACAATGTAACAGTAAACTCAGGAATCTGATCCTTCTCTTTTTTCACAATTTCCAATTGACAGGCAGTGTTTTCAGGATCAGGGGGTTTTTATCTTTGATTCAAAAATGCCTCAGAATAAATCTGAGGGTGAAAATATCCTTTTACGGCATTTCCAAGAATGCTCCCAGGATATGCAGCCTTGCAGGTGGGCCAGTGGTCTCGCATTGTAACATCCCTGAGGATGTTTAAGGCCCTTCTGATATGAGAAGAATAGATTGCCAGTCTCCTTTGCTAGACTTGCCATCACATCTCTGCTCCGTTACTACACAGTGCATGTATGGTAATGTACACACACATACATACATATACACATGTTTTTTTTTTTTTATTTCCTGACAGCTATAACCAAAGAAAACTTCCAGCACCTCTGCACAAGCTCTTCATGTTGTACAGAGCTGCTGGTGGGTTGCTTCAGATGTTTTGAGAGATTTCCGCTCTCCTGGTAAATGGCAGAATCAGGTGGACGGGTTTAGAAGTCTTTGCTTCTCCTGGAGAGACCAGTCCTTGACAAAAGATACCTCCTTTGTACATTTCCCACAGGAAGAAAAGAGGTCCTGGGCCTTGGGTATTTCCACAGAGCTGTGGGTAGGCTTCATGTCTCCCTCTGACCACATGTTTAAAATGGCCCTTACACATTATCAGTTTCTGGGAGACTTGTTTGTCTCTCTCAGAGGCCCCATGGTGAGGAGATAAGTTGGTGAGAGCTAGAAGGGGGGAAAGTTCTCGAAGAACAGATGTCTGAGACCTGTAAAAGTAGCTAAAGTGCCAGTTGCCCTTTTTAACAGTGGCAGTGGTACCTGCCAACACTGGGAAAACCCCAGGCTCTGCAGATGTGCCCTTTCCCTTCTGGTGTGGGTAGGCATGGAGCAGCTAGCACCAGCAGACAGACTGGGGAACCTGTGGCTTTGGAAGAGACAGCAACCTGAAAGCAGTATAGGCTAGGAAAAAATGCTATGCAAATGGAGTGAGTGGGCAGTGAGGAGTTACTCACCGTATCCTTGTCATGTTACCCACCTTCCCAAATATATCCTGTCCCCTGCTCCTAGCACACAAATTAATGCTTAGCTCTTTCCAGTGCCTTCCTGACCTCTCTCTGCTTTGTGATTTCAGTCCAACCCACCTTACATATTCAGGCTACCTGTTTCTTTTCTGCAGAAGTTTTCCCAAAATGAGGCACACGGGGAAAACCAGAGAGGAGTAAAGAGTAAGATCTACAAATACATGTCAGAGCACCCATGACAGTCTCTTCCCACGTGGAAATTAAACCTTCCTTTGCTTCCAGGGGAAAACAAGGCTTGAAGTCTCTGAGATCAGCAGCCTCCAGTACTACCCCATCTAAAATCACTACATATACATATAATCCGTAAGAATATACATATACATTTTTAAACATATTTGCATACTAACTTGTCTAAACTCCTTTCCCTGCTTAGCTTTTCACTCGTTACAGCTGCTGCCTGACAGCCACTGTAAAGCAGCCCACCATGAGACTAACATGAAAAGAGAATTAAACAATGGAGAGAGGTTACTCTCGGACAAATTCCTGCTGCAGCGCCGGGATGGCTATTCTCATGTGACGGCTCCTTGAGCAGGGGTGAACACAAGGTTTGGTGCTGAGAGAAGATGCTAGGCTGTTTTGAGCACTCGACTGCAGAAGCAACATTTCTGAAAGGATTGCCTTGGCCACGGGCACAGGCAGGCTGAGAGAATAATGTTTGACAGAGCTTAAAGAAACCTTTTTTTCTTCTAAAAAACTGCCGGTTCGAATGGGTTTGGACTGGCATATTGTTTCCTTCCCCCTCCTACCCCCCTTTGCTATCTAGGCTCTTGTGGGCCCACACCTTCCTGAAGTTTGCATGTCCAACAACCATTAATGACTTTTATTCTCAATAGAGTATGTTTAAGAAATGCAGAAGAGAGATAGTGGAGTATATTAAATGACTCACCTACATAGCCTTGTTCTTGTCTGGCTGCTCAAATGTAATTAAGAGCAGAAAAGAATTTTGCAGTCACCTCAGATCCAAGTGTGTCAAAACCTGGGATTACTGTATAAAGTACAATGGTAAAAACCAGCTCACTTTCAAGAGCAAGTTGAGTCCTAGGAAAGAGAAGAGAACAGAGCAATACCCTTGTTTGACAAACCTTTCTTTCCCATTTTACTCACTCTGGGTGACTCCATCATTTCCTAGAGTCATCAGCATGGGGTCTGAAAGTCTGTACCCTGCAGTGCTGAGGAGAGCAGAAGAGCGTATCTGCAGTGTCTTAAAGTAATTTCTGAATGAAATTTATGCTAAACCCTGGGGCAAGTTCTTTGGTTATCTCACTGTTGACAGGGGGTCTTTTTCCTATTTCTTCCCAGTCCTTGGTCCAGTGTTTCAGGTCAACAGCTCTGTGGTGAGACCTTGGATCTCAAGACTGACACAGCAGTCCTAGGGGGTAGAGGAAAGGTTCTGCAAGTTCTTTATGTGTGCATTTTCACAGACTGTTATTCCCAGCCATGCTGCTGCTACGTGAGGAGCTCCTGTCTGGAAAACTTTCCAGCACACTCTCAGGAAAAAGAGTTATGTTATTCTGATCCTACTTTCTACAATACACAGTATCTATGCCATGTGGCAAACAAACCTAGCAGGTTCACCAAAGCAGCAATCTGGAATATACCCTGGTGTGCTGAGGATGCTTGTGGGAACTTTCCCTCTTCACAGCTACAGTCCAGATGGTGACAGCGATGTATCTGCGATATAACCAAAATCTCAAGACAAAATAAGGGATGTATTTCACAGAAAACATAGTTTAAAGGTGGGACACCCTGACACAGGAATTTTAGATGCCAAAAGACTATGTGGCTTAGAAATGATCAGATATCACTTTTGAAGGAAAGTCTGTCTAGGGCTGTCATGCACACAGTAGTGCCTGTAGTACTGGAAATATCTGGGCATCATATGACTGAAGGTTGGGAAATCATCTTGTAGAATCTTGGCTACATTTGCTTTGTTCTGCAGGTGCTTGGTCTTAGTCACTGTCGGAGAAGGATTACCAACTGGTAGAACTGCAGCCTTTCTCATATTTTCTAGCCGAACATTCTCATATATTCTAGCCGACAGTCCTATTTACATATTACTCACCTTTCAAATTACAGCAGTTCTAGTACACTTAAGCAAGGTTTATTTAATGTCTTGGTTCTTAGGTTTACCCTAAGGAGTTGGTTAAAATCAATTGTAAATGTGTAGATTTTCTCTGCTCCTTGGGCTTAGAAGAGTGTGGTAGGTGAGACCTTTGATATTTTTTTCTTTTCTTTGTTGAAAACCTGAAATTTCCCAGAGGGTAGATACACAAATAATATCTTTGATTTTCTGTTCTAACAAGTTAAATTTTGCTCAAACAGAAATTCTTAATTCTGTGTAGTGACAGTGAGGATTTCAGTTTAAAAGATGAAGGCTTCTGGATAAACTGCAATGTAAAATTTTTGAATCTAAGTGTATACATCAACTGCATGTAGGTACAAAGTATGTTAAATGATACCGTCTGTTGCTAAACTGTTTATACTGAAGGCCAATGTACACAGTCCTTGAATGTTCATTTTTTAACATGTTGAGCGAGTTAGATTTTAAGCTAGGGCTTTTCAATGGATCTCTCCTGGTTTTCTCTCTCCTGCAATGCAGGAGTCCTACAATGCAATTCAGTGTACCTAGATTCCCAGTGAGAGCCACTCTGTCTTACAGTATAGACACAGCCCAAGTATCTTTCTGGGTAAATGAATATTAATAGGATCTCAGATTCTGAGACAGCGATGAGACGGACAGAGGCTAACTGGAAGTTTAGGAATGTCTTCACAGTTGGTGAGTTTTGGTTTAATGGTTTCTCAGCCCATGAAAAAACTTTTCTCATTTGTCCCATGCTGAGGGAATATTGCTCCTGAGGCAATGATACTGTATTTCTGGAAGACCGATCACTATGTTCCAAAGGCTGAACACTCAGACTTTTCCTTAGTGCCAAGTAACAGATGCTATCATGGCAGAGATGCCCTCTTCCCCTCTAATTCCAGCAGAGCCTACTGGGCCCTGTGAAGGTGTAGGGATAATATCCTGTAAAGCAGCCTAGTAGCAGGCCCTGTGATAACCTGGGATTCATAATCCAGCATCTTTCTATTTCCTTAGGTTTCACAGATTATTCTGTGTTTCTAGTTACTTCCTCCCCTGTGCTAGAGCAGGAAGGTGCTCTGATGATGGATATGATGATGTGTCAGAAGAATGTAAATTCTAGGAGCACAAATTTTGTTCACCCTGCAAGTTGCGTGGGGTTGCCAAACAGAAGAATAACAGGATTTTCCCCTCTGTTTCTCTCCTAGCTATGCAAGGACCACAGACAGCCATGCTTATGATTAACAATCCTCATTAAAGGACCATGAATAGAGGTAAACTTCAGGAAAGAACATCCATGCAAGCACAGGCAGGACTGTAATTGTAGTTGTACAAACCAGAAATGGCACATATGACTGCTGTGTCTACTGCTGCAAAACATGTACTTCACTGTGCCACCTGCTTCTGCAAGGCTCTCCAGAGAAATTGCATTTGCAAAAAGCTGAGCCAGCTGCCCTCTGACATAGAAGAGCAAGTGTATGTTAGTGCCTGTTTAGCAGTTCCAGTATGCTCAACTGCTCTGCTGGCTCTGTCCTCATTTCACTCCTGGGCTCAAGGCCTCACTGATCTTGTTGTATTCATGTGGTGTAGTTTCTGGGCTTGTCTCTGAAAATAAGCTGTTGAGAGCACAGTTTGTTCTAAATTGTGTATACTGCATTGTGCTGTACTGCACATACCTGAGAGCCTTCAGCTTTGTCTCAGCAGGACTTGCATGATCAAATGCCTCTTGCTCCCCCTCAAGTGTTCTTACCTAGCAGCATGGTATTGTCATGGTGACCTGCAAAAAGGGCCTTCTGGCCACAGAAAAGGAATGGCTGTCCCAGAGCAAATACAGTTGAAATAACAAAACAACTGCTTGAAAAGCCCTGAGGATAAGGTCTCAATATATGTTGCGAATTAAACTATTCCACACAAAAAGTACAGAGTCTACACCAGCTAGGGATTCGTTTGAAGTTCATGTCCTATCCTTGTTTGTAAAGGCGGTATGAACAAAACCAATTTGAGGTAGAAGAATGGAAGAAGTAAAAGTAGCTTTTCCCCATGACTATCAATTTTATGGTACACCTCTGTTCTCTTAATCCATTTTTGCTCCCTGAGAAGAGCATACTCCTCTGGCATTTATTTATCTGTCATGAATTCCCTCAGAGCAATGAAGCAGAGTAGAAGGGTGCTGGGTTCAGCACCAAAAGAGATCTAAGCACCCTCTGGTACATGCACAGGATTCTCAGGGGATCCATAGAGCAGAAACAAATGAGACAGAAGCTGGGAATCAGAAGGTAGAAAATGGGAGATATTAGGCATGGTATAAATGCCACTTAGAATAACCCTTACCCACTCCTTGATCATTCACTTTATTCAGCTGAAGGGTTCATAGAATCAGATTAGTTCCTGTGATTACTTTTGTTGTTACAATTGAATTTATCCCATACCTAGACCCCTTGGCAGCACCAGCGTGAGTCAGTCCTCACAGCTGCCTAACAACAAGGAACGTGGGTAATTCTTCTTTGATCTGTCGTATCTTTCTTGTCTGGCTAACTTGTTTTGATGCCATTCCCTAATGGACCATAGCTGGTAAATCAGAAACCCCTGCCTATAGCAAACCTTTTCTCACCTAGACGACCTGAAAAGAACACTACGGTTTTATTATTATTCTCCTTTCTGGTTCCAGCACACCTGAGCTATCCAGCCAAGCAGGGGACTTTGAACTTCTCCTAACTGAAGTTATTGGCAGGCATGTGCTTTGTTTCTTGGAAAAATTTGGAAATAGTTCACACCAGAGGGCCAAGTTTGTGGACTGGAGAGTTCTGCAAAATGCAGACAGGGTATGCCATGCCAACAGACTTAGCTATCCCCTCTTCTTCATCTTCTTTCTTGTAATTTCCAGCCGTTGAAGACGCTGAGTCAGACCAAAATTCTTCTATATCCATGGCTGTCTCTTTTCCTAGAGGTAAACTAGTCAATGATGCACTGATGAGTTTGCATCTGCACTCTGTCATGGCTTGTTCCCTACAAAGACATCTGGGGAGAGTAGGAAGGCTGGCACTGCACCAGTGCAATATGAACAGAAGCGGTGATTTATTACTTTTCCATATAAGGATAATCAGAGAAGCTGGCAGATTGACACTGGTCTTTGGGAAAGGCACAGAACTGGAGCGGGTAGTGGGAGGAAGCCTGCCCTATTATCCAGTCACTCTCCTGAGATCCTGTGACAGAACAGCACTCATCCACTGTGAGCAGCTCAGCCCAAAACAGAGACCTCATGATATCCACAAGACTACTCTCCACACTCCTCTGAATGCAGAAGTTGTTCCTCCCACAGAGAAGTCCTCTTCTCTTTGTTTGCCACCCATGGAAACCTACTCAGGCCTGAAAATTTGCCCCAGCCTTTGCAGCTAGCAGGGCAGCTTCATAGATGGATGGTGTGGGTTAGAAGTGGTCGTAGTACAGTCGCTGTACTCTGCACTCTTCCCAGTCCACCCCCTGCTCCCCCAGGCAATCTATTACATTAAACCCTCAGGACAAAGTTTTCTGTTTTCTGAGACCAATGCACGAACAGGAGAATTCGAGTTTCTCCTCTCAGCCTGAAGAAGTGATGTAGAACACACAGCATCAGAACTGGAAAAGATCCAAATCCAGCTCTCTGGGGCATCCTTAGCACTGTGTCCTGCATGTTTTTTAGAGATGGAAGTGCCAGGCCATGCTAAGAAAGGAGATCTGGCAAAACTGAAAATCACTGTACCCGAAGACAACCACTGCTGGTTTCTGCCAAGTTTCATTCTGGCAAAAGAAGCTGTAGGTCGTCCCTCATCTTGGTCAGCCCAGTGCATTTAGAGAAATGCATGAAGAGATTTAATGTAAGAGTTCCCTCTAGAGGAGTGAAGCAATAATGTACACATCATTCCATGTTCTGCTGGGTCCAGGCTCCATTTTCTTCACAGATACACGTTGACAGTGGGATAAATCCGCTTATGAATTCCACTGCCCATGCAAATGCAATGAAAACAAAACAGTGTCAGCTACACAGAAAAAAGCTAGCAGGGCCTTCTGAGGACTATCAATGGCAACAGAGGACAAAACCCTAAAGCTTCAAGTTTAACCCAGCCACAGTTTACACAATTCTGCCACTAGAAAGGAAGAAAACAATATTATTGCAAAAACTGTGAGAATCCCAGAGAGGGATCCTGACACCGTTGTGCTTAGATATTGTGCATCCCTCCACTGCAAGGCTCAGCAGCTAAACATGAGAGATAAAATGAAATCAAGGCACGGAAAATGGATTAGGCTGTGGTCAAAGTCAAACAGAAGGACAATCATGTACAGAATTTATTTGTATGGAGTCATTGTGTCGCCAAGTCTTGTTACTCACTATTTTTTCTTTAATATTGATTTAGAGGAACTTAGTTTTGGAAAATACTTTATTTCATATTCTCTGGATATTGCCTGATGCTTTCTTTCTTAAAAAGTATTCAGCATTATGGAAATGTTACACACTTATATATATGAGATGTAACTTTATTTGTTACTTTTACTTGAGACTGTCATATCTTTCTTGTCTGGCTAACGTGTTTTGTTGCCATTCCCTAATGGACCATAGCTGGTAAATCAGAAACCCCTGCCTATAGCAAACCTTTTCTCACCTAGAAGACCTGAAAAGAACAAAACACTGTGGTTTTATTGTTATTCTCCTTTCTGGTTCCAGCACACCTGGGCTATGCAGCCAAGTAGGGGACTTTGAACTTCTCCCAGCTGAAGTTATGAGCAGTTTAATTGTTTTGTTTCTTAAATGAGAGCTACCATTAGACTAAATTAATTAATGTGCCCTATGCCTGTAAGATTTATTTATTTAGATTTACCATTGTACTTCTAGTAGTGGCATAGGTTTCTGGGTAAATTTCCAGCTAGCCTGTAGTCATTCTTACTATGTTTAGGGCATAGTGATGCACCCCAGTGTTGCTACACAGAAGTCCAATGTCTTCTGCTTGCCTTGCTTCTCCAAATTCTGAGTTCACATATCATCTTTCTGTCCTTCGGGTCTTTCACTGTTTGACTTCCTCTTTCATTAATGCACAGATTTCACTTGCGAAATGGCATCTGCACTGTATCTAAGCAGTGTAACATCCCTAACAACTACCTAGCAACATGCTGAAGGTCAATCCATGGGCCCGTAATACTGATCTCACCACTCCACCTGCTCTGTAGCTCCGTAAGCCAAGACACTAGGCAAAGGTAATGTAAAGTCAGAAACAGCTTTGAAAATGATATTTGGTAAAAGCCCCAAAATCTCCTTCTTACACATTTTTCCAATGCTGAATTCATCATATTGTTACTGTGCACCTGAAGGAATTTACTCTGGTAATGAAAACATACTCTGTATTTACAACATCAAGATACTGCTAACAAACTTTCTAATACAGCAGCACTGTCTTGGCAGTGTTAAGAGAAGTCTGTTTAGCTATGTGAAATAAGCAATACCAATGAGGCCAGAAAATAACTGTTGCTTGTTTAGTAAGGCAAATAGGGAAAAGCAGAATGTCTATCATTTATCTCATTGCAAGGAAGAGTTTAGTTTCTTTCATGCAACTGCTTAGTTGCATAAAAATAAATCCTCAAAATTATTTGTAAATTTGTATCTTTGATCTTTTAAATGCAGACTTTGCATTGTCATCAGTATTTTCCGTAATTCAACCTCTGTCTCTTTTTTGTTCAGCTTTTGTGTTATTGCTAATAAAACCCCAAGTGTTCTCTATCTGCAGCAGGAACTCTGATTGCACTTGTAGAACTCTACTTTAATTACACCCTCAGTTACAACCTTCTCTATCAAAATTAACAAAGACAAAGCAGGAAATCTGCCCTTGACTGCAGATTTGCTCATACATTGAAAAAGCCAGTTTGACTTTCTGTGCTAATTCAAGCACTTCCATTCATTACTGGTAATTATTACAGCTTTTACGCTTTTTGATATCAAAGCATGCCTTTGTTAGGGAATCCTGAAGCCTTAAAAAGCAAAACCCAATCATGATTCCGGAGAAAAGCCAGAAACTGGAAAATAGCCACAATAGTTTGAAGAAGCTTTCCAGAAGAAAACAGAGTCTGGAGACTTTAGCCTCATAACACGAGAAGGGTTCACTACAACATTTTTTATCGGCAATCTTTACC
Organism: Platysteira castanea; assembly: GCA_013397175.1. Lineage (NCBI taxonomy): Eukaryota > Metazoa > Chordata > Aves > Passeriformes > Platysteira > Platysteira castanea. The sequence continues at coordinate 143,080 of VYXC01001419.1, forward strand.
ACAAATGTAAGACTCTGTCTGACTCAGCAGGGCAGGCTGGGCACACCACGCCGCATGCAAAACCAGTCACGGGAAAAGGGCAAACAATTGCAAGCCAACCCACAAACCGAAACAATTCTGAGCCCATATTAACTGGCTCCAGCTTTTCTGAGAACTGTGAACATCTTGGTTCCTTTCCACAGACTGTCAAGAGGCAATGTTAGATTGTTGACTGTTTTGTCCAGATGAGAAAAATTTAATTTGAGCGTTTCAGTTCTTCTCAAGAGACTTCAAATCACCCAAAAGTGTCACATGGATCCGATTCTTCCTTGCACTTTTGTCTCCAGAATACAAAGCACATTTAAAATGACACTAAGAAATCCAGTGGGGTCTGGGCTGAAAGCCTGGGTGAAGTCTGCCTTGCCTGACTTCCAGCAGCAGGGAGGCTTGGCCACCACCAGGGTCTTCTCTCACAGACACCCTCATCCATGTTACCAAACACTTGCAACTCAGATCTGGCCTCCTTATCCTGGTCATATGAATTTTCTACAGGTCTTGGAGATTTGTAATACTTTCCTACAGCACTCTCTGACTTGCTGGCCATGCTCCAGCTACTTTTGAAGTTGCAACCTGACTTAAGGGATTGTTTCTCCCTTGGTGGCTATTACTGTGGTTCTCAGAGCTAGTCCACCCAGAGCAAAATGATCCTTTTGCCTCACCATGGATCCCTGCCCGGGACTAAGTGCACACTGATCACAAAGACAACTTCAAAACCAGTGGAAGCCCTCAGCCTGCAGAATAGTCCCACTACCTTGTTTGTGATGAACAGGAATGGATCTTGGGACACTTCCCTACCTGCTGCTATGTCTCTCCTTGCAAACAGCAGGATGCATCTCTGCTGCTGGGCAAGGGAGGAGAAGGCAGAGTGTGCTGCCCCTGGCTAGCTCTGTCTGCTGACCCTTCTTTAGCTGCAAGCAGACGTGCTCTGGCAGCATCTGGGCATAGTGGTTCAGAGCACTAGCCAAGCTCAGAGGAAAGGATAAGGGAAGGGGAGAGTTCGATTAGAAATATTTACCCAGAGTCCCACAGGGATATAAGTGCTGGATTATGGAAGACTGAGACAGGAAACAGACCCACTGCACATTTAGGGTTATTAGCTACCTGCCTTTAGCATGTCATCAGTATATAGATGTGTGTGTGTATGTCTGCATGCGTGCTTTTTTGAGACCCCTTATCCACATTTCCCCACCCCATTTGATATCAAGGCTCTCAGGACTGAAGAGAATCAGACCTACCACCAACCCAATTTGAAATTCAGACCTGCTGTTATAAAGTTGCTGGATGTTGTGGTTAAGAACCTTGCCGATGTTGTTGCTGTGTGGTTGTCTCTGGGCAGTCCAAAATAAAGCATCCTGCTCCAGAAGACATCCAGTTTGAATGCTAAGCACAAGGGACAGACGGACAAGTCAGAAGATGACACAAAACAAGGAGACAACATTCATTACTGTGGCAAATAATGCTGTGTTATCCCTGCAGCTGAACTTGGGAGGCACCTCAGCAAGAGGCAGTTTGAGAACAGTGTGGTAGTTACATAGATGTTAATGATTGCAGATGGGATGAATGTCCTCATCTGACTAGTCTCAGTCTTAATAATCCTTAGAAATCCTGTTACAATGAAATTTTTAAGGGTCCTGAGAAGCTGCTACAGCTCCGGAGCTACTTCATGATGTAAACACAGGGGCATGAGCAGGCTTTGAGAGGTGTCCAAGAGCAAAGCCAGGCAGCTTATATTTAGCTTTACAAAGAGATGGGAGCCCACAGAGGAAGGTGAAGAGAAGCATAGACCATTTTCAGTGACAGTAATATGCATGTTCTTTCAACAATTCTAGCAAAGATCTCTATTTTCCACAAACCCCTGTGCTGTCCATGATAGTTTTCTGACAAGGGCATTACAGCAGAATATCCTCAGCCTTTTACAGAATCACCTGCAAAGCAGCGTAACGTGAAGGCAGCCATGATAAAAGGCACCTCTTTTACTCATGTTACCTCTCACCCTAGTTGAAATGCTTTCAAGTGAGGAAAACAGGCAAAAGCTTATAGAAGGAAAATCCTCTGATGTTGAACTGGCACTATCCCTCTGTCCATGGCTACACTTAACTCATGATGGGAGTCTGTATTTCAGCTTCCTCCTGTCTCACCCTAGATCCTTGCGGATGTCCCGCGAATTGCCACCCACGGCAATGCCCCCGGCCAGCTCCAGAAATAGCGAAGGAGCGGGACAAGCCGTATGTCCTTTGCCCACCCTTGCCCGATGAGCCAAGGGGCGCAGGCGGGTGCAGAGCGATGAGGCTCTTGGAGACGGTGATCCCAGGGTAAAGGCAAGTCGGTGAGAGAAAGCAGCGAGGCTCCAAGGTAAAGGCGAAGGAGGAGTCAGACCACAGGCTGGACGGGAGAACAGCGGTTTATTCTACCACGCCACAGCCANTGAAGAGTAATTTTTCTCCAGGTGGGCTGTTTCCTTAAGGTGCAGAGGCAGACTGGGTTTTGCCATTTCTTTGGTTCTTACATTAGAGACTGTAATTTCAGGGACCAAACCTTCCAACTTTGTTTGAAATGATGTTTGTACTTTGACTGTAAAATACACTTTCAGTAAGGGGAATGCATTCAGTAAGGAATTTGGAGAATGCCTTTTCATCTGGGAAATAGATTTATTGTTCCAGTTTGCAGCTATGTAATCTGAAATGGCAAGACTTTCAGAAATGGGACAAATTATTCTTCTTTTAACTATATAGATAGTAATGCTATCTCAGGAATTCGGGTTTGACAATCTTGGCTTCAAAAGGAGCCTACAGAAACTGGGTACTCTAACTCTCACTTTCTTATCATACCACAAATTCTTCCAGAGTGAAAGAACTATATGTTTGCAGGCCTAGTTTAGATAGTGTCTGACCACTGTAGACACTGTTCAGATAAAAGGAAACACAATCAAAAATTTACTTTGTTAATACCTTTTTGTCTCTTTTCTAGGATACACACCAATCATCACTACAGGACCATGTTCTGTGGATTTAAGTCACTATTTTGTAAAATGCTTAAGAGTAGTTCTGTGGCAGAGCAGACTGAAATACCATGGTGCTGCCTGTCCTGCCACTGTCTCCTTTTAGATTGCTTTAACAAGCCTGCCAGGCCAATGAAATTTCCTCTTTCTCTCAGAGAAAACCTATTAACTGCCTTTGTTGTTGGCTAGGCCAGAGCCAGTCTCGGAGAGGAAGTCTCTAACACACTGCAGTGCAGCTCTATCTTGCTTTGATTCTAATGAAATTCATTATAATGTTAGCCAGAACTCTTTTCCTTTTTCTCTTAAGTGGCAACTCTCTGGAATTCGAAAAAACACATTTTCCTTGTGATTAATTATATTTCATCAGATCAGGAGTCCTTTTTTTTTTTCAGTGAGGAAAACCATTAAAATAGAAAAGCAAGAAATTACACAAAACAGCTTTTGATTCCCTATTATTCGTGGAATACAATTAGATGCTAAAGGAAGTCATTCTTTGGTAACTGTGGTACTGGCTGTTATTAAATCCTCTCGTCTACTTTTACATTAGATTTTTAGTTCTTTATGTACAGACTTGTTTGGATTCCAGCTACTGCACTGCTGATAGAAGATAACTCAGTTTAAAAATAGGTATCGTTTGGCCTTGCTCAGGACATAGGAAAGTTTTCTGGACTAATAAGTGTAGATTGTCAAGTAATAGTCCCTTTGGTAAAAATAGGTATTATTTCCAGCCAGAAAAAAAAAGAATGGCGCTATCAGATGAGAGTGGAATATAGTTTTCTATATAATCTTAATTTATTATTGCTAGTCTGATGAGACTAGAGAGTGTTAATATGTTTCTCATCATCTTGATTTGAAAATTCACACTGCAAGTTTCCTGCAGATGGTTCAAGGAATTATCTACCTCCTCTGTACCTGGCAATTCCGGGAAATCCATGATTCAGTTCACTGGCTTTGGATTCTAAGGAAGATGACAGACATAGTCCTCTTACAAAGAGATGACATCTCTTTCCGAAGTACTCAAAAATAGACAGGGCAGGAAATGGTTAAAGAAAAAAACCACCAGCAACCCAGAACTGAAGTGATTTGGGCCAGGCCAAACACAAGATAGTGAGAGAGACAGAGATAAAATGTTTGCATCCACTGGACAAATAAGTGTTTTGTCCAAGCATCACAGCAAACATTTGGAAAGTGGTACCCTAGTCCTGACCACCTAAGTTTATTCTAAATTAACTTTCCATTGTCCTGGTCAGACTACATTGTTAACTCTCATTAAATTTTTTGCAGGAATATTTATATGTATCCTGGCTGTAGCTGTGCAGGATTGGACTCTTCTCAGGATGAACAATTGTATTTGGATAGTTTGTCCAGAACCAGTTTAATGAGGGGCTTCACCAAAGAAAAATTATGCTGATTTGAGAGGCATACCCAGAGAGTTTAGAAAGGTTTGTTTTAAAGTGAGGATGAAATCAGCTCGAAGAAGAATTGTACAAGATGCCAACATCTGATTGGTTTCAGTAGCCAAATTCTTAGTTAATATCAGGAGTTTAAGCCATTTTCTGCAAAGTGAGTGATGTTTACCCTAGAGGTCTTGCCTTTTGCTCTGTACATCTGCCAAAAGCAGACATTTTCTGGCGTTTCTTATCTATGCTGAAGTCTTTGCTGCACCAAATCAGAGAGCAGATTTCTAGGCAAGAGGAAATGTATGCTCATGTAATATGAATGCTGGTGTAAACAAGCCTTGTGAGTTCACTCAACAGTTCCTGTATCACTTGTGCATGTTCTAATGAAATGAAAAAATTGTGATTAGAAACATGATATCCTGTCATGTCATGCCATCCTTGTTCCAGTGGCTAACACTTTCCCTTTAAGAACTTGTAACATATATAACATGAGCTTTTTCAATTTACAGAGTTTGGAGCAGGTCAGGTGCAGCAGATGTAGAAGACTTCACACAGCAGAAACACTGGAGATGCTAACAAAGTTTAATTGAAACACTTCTTTACTTTTCCTTTTCTAATCTTAAGAATTTGAGTTATTTGAAGTGTTGGTCTTGTACAAAGAAAATTCTGTGCGATTGGGTAACAGATTTTCTGTTCTTACAGGTAATAGTACCTATTCTCAGTATGTAAAAATCTAACTGGAAAATGGAGGTTATCATCCTTCTAAAGATCAAAAATTCGTAGTGCACAGAATTCATGTTGACTTCATAGTATGCTTAGCCATAGTTAGAGCATGCCAGTTTCTCACAGTGAAATTGCACTCCAGATAGAGGTCCTATATAGATGTGGCTATTTGTAGTTTGCTCTTCAAATAGACAGGGGATAACGTGTTCAGGTGGACTGAAGCCAGAAATTTTTAGCTGTGAACATCTTAGAGGCATCATCTAATACCAAGATTTAAAGTGACAAGTAGTAAGAATAATGATGACATTATTCTCTGCTTGTAAGGCCAATTATTGCCTCTAATTCATGATGTTCTAGTTACAGATGAGGCAGCTTTTCCATTACGAGCTTCTTCACTGTGTCTGTGTCACTTGAAGCTGACATTTCTCACAGTAGCTGTCAGTCCAGTCATAAGAGGATTTTATGATTAATGAGATTCACTTTTTGCTGTTTCCAAGGTGCTTCAAATCCCACATAGTATACTAGAGGGAAAAGTGGGACACTTAAGGCTGGTGTGTTCAGCCTAGAACAGTGCCAGCTTTTCTACTGAAGCTTTGCTGTACATAGGTGATTTTTTGTCACAATGACCAGAGGTTTTGGTAAAGTAGAAAAACATTAATGTCTTCTCTGATGTGCAGCCGCGCCCACACAATTCTCTGAAAGTAAGCCTTTTGAAATGCAGATAGAAACGGTGTGATCTTTGCCTTGTATTGAAGGGAAGGTTGTAGAAATGCATGCTCTTCATATTTTTTTGCTTCCTTCAGTTATTTGTAATATTATTTTTGAACAACGTTAGATTTTATGTTGTCAGTTTTCCTTTTGATTTTTGTCAGTTTTTCTACCTCTTGTATTTGTGCCACGGCAGCTTATAGAGTCTCCAGCTGGTATTAGGGCCCTGTGTCTTTGTATGTACGTAACACCGGGATTTTGATGGTGTGGAACAAAGCAGGATTGTTTAAGCAGAGAGATGACTGACAGGAATACGATTGAGGTCTACCCTGAGAGATACAGAGAAAGTAAATAAAGAAATTAATGTTTCTCATACTAAAAGAGTTAGGGAACACCAAATTAGACCAAGGGGTAGCATGTTCATAACAAAGGAAAGGACATGGCTCTTCACATAACATGGAGGTGAGCTGTGGGCCTCCTTCCTCCAAAAATATTGCAGGCTTAATTTTGCCTGCATTTGGAAGGAGATAGGACAAACTCATGGAAAACAACTCCACCTGTTCCACCTGGAGGGTGGTTAATTCCTAGAGAAATGCTTGTGGCTTATGACGTTTCCAGAGCCACAAAACTGTCAGCAGCTGTCATAATATTCTGGAGTAGTATAATTGCAGCTCTGTCCTGACCTTACCTGGATTCTTAAGTATCTGGTTTTGTATGTTGATGGGGTTCAGGACCATTTGGACCTTTGGCGTGTTCCAGTTAGGTTCTTCTTATGTGCTTTATATTGCAGTCTTGGAATTGTTTTTCTCAAGAGAAAGAAATGAGCTCTGGGGAGGAAATCCATATAAAAGTGGTTGTTGATCTCAACATATGGTGGTATTCAAACAAAGTCAGCTTCCTACAGCAGAACTAAAGAAAGCCTAAACAAATTTTGACAACTGAAGGTGATGGAAATTTAATTATTTCCCCACATGTGTACATAAGGGCAGTTCAGGATAGATAGCTCAACTGAATGGACCTAAAAATGTTAGAAATGGGAAAGGCAATATTTGGACATGTCTGTTTAATCATGGGGAAAAAAAATCTCTTGAAAATTAGAAGGAGCTTTCCTTGAGCTGGCCCAGTCTTCAAACTCGTTCAAGAAAGCCCTCTGCACTTAGTAAATTACTGAGAAAAAGAAAATATATTTGTAATGATGTCTAAGGCTGTCACTGATTTGCAGATTTCTGTCACGAGCAGTTGATATGGTCAAGCCCTCTTACAAGGATGTTACTGTCTGATGATCTCAAGCTGTCTGCTCTTAGGGTTTGCAAATACTTTAAGGCGGATGAAAACTTGGTATTTTCTGCTAGCTATGAAGGGTCCAGAGGCTGTGCATTAAGCAGAATAGTTACACTGTGAAGTCCAGAAAATAATCCACACAAACCCTGGGAAGTCCAATGTGCTTATATCCATGTGACAAAGCACAGACCTGTAGGTTTTATACAAAATGTGTGCCAGCAATGAAAAGTGAAAAATGGTTCACAGATGCATTTACAGATAAACTCTCTTCTCTCTCTATTCCATAAGCTAGAGCTTTTTGCCACTTTGTAGTGTTTCCTGACTGTATCAAATACTTCTATCAAGAAACTGAAGGTAACACTGTACTGGTAAGTGGATTGGGAGCTGTTTGATTCTGATGGGTCAGGGAACTGTAGAGGTCTGCTCTGGGATTCACTGATAGATAAAGCTTTCTGGAAAGGCTAAATGACACAGGTACTCTAGCAAAGAGTGAAGCTGAGGTTTAGGGGGACTTGAAGAATGAGAACCTCAACAAGTACATGTGATCACTTTCTCCTGCACATAAAAGCTGGATGGGACCCAAAGGGAAAACTGTAAATGGGAACTTATTTAAAAGAAGGATTTTGCTAAATGCAGGGACTGTTTTTATCTCTACTCACCTTTGGAGTGAGTCCATTAATCCATCTCTAGCCAAAAAGCACTTCATGAACTTTTCACTGAGAGCCCACACAGGCCTCATGGCCAGCAACAACTGCTCACACACACTGTTGAGTAAGGAAACGTGGAATCACACTCTCAAATTTTTGCTTAAGGATTTGGGAGAATGAGCTTGCAAAGTCATGTTAGCATGTTACAGGAAAGAGCCAGACTCTGCAATTACCCAAAGAAGAAGGGAAGATTTACAGTAAAATTTCTTTCCCTTAGGCAGGCACATCCTAGCTGCCTTATCCTGACACTTTTTGACAGGCAGCAATGCAGAATGATTGTGTACTTATATAAATCTGTTTTCAAGAGGGATAGGGGTAAATTTTCTTAATTACACTAATTCATCCAGTAAGATTCCACCCATAACAGCTCTTCCTTGTTACATGTTTACTTCTTTGCTGCACTTCATTGTTTATCTTTAAAACCCTCAGAAATCTGGCACCCAGATTCTTAAGCCACAAACAAGGATCACAGTCATAGATACAACAAAGCTGTAATTTGTATTACTCAGTTTTGTGTTCTGTTGTAATACTGCCCAACTGCCAAGGACTCAATTTTGATTTTGCTTTGTTCTGTTGTTAAGCTCACTAGAGGGAAGAGAATGGAAAAGAAAAGGGAAGTGGTTTTCTGAAGAACTTCGCTTACATTTAGGAACCTCAGGGACATGGTCTGATTTTTAAGGTTATATATATTAAGAAGATGTTTTATGTGTTGCTTTCCCTAAAAAAAACCTTGGTGGTTTTCTGTCACTTTAAGGTTTCGTATGCCTACACTGGTGCTCAGAGGGAAAGTCCCACCCCAGTATTCCAGCTCCCACTCTTCTGCTTCTGTTGGCATAAACATTTATGCAGCAAAACAGTCAGCCAGGTCTAAGAACATATCAGCTGAAATATATAATTAAAAAACATACTTAAAATCTGTCAGACTTGAGCTATTGTGAACCTGCATGTAAACCTGCATTCCTTCACCCAGCACAAGGAAAGCCTAACGAATTGCAGTAGGCTGCAGCATGAGGTGTGGCTGCCTCTCCTAGTGGTGACAAGGATTTTCATGGGACTGAGCTCATACGCTTCACCTCTGCAGCAGCAGAGAGCACCAGTGTCTTCATCCTGCACTTGCAGGGTGAGTCTTCCATCTGTGATAGTGGCGTGCCCTGGTGTTTCCAAGCGAGTAGCTGACTTGGTGAACTAAAAGTGCTGTCTCTCTTTACCTTGCCCCAGAGAGCCAGGTGTCAGCCAGGAGAGCCTGTTCCTCAGCCCGGGGTGGGTCTAACAGTTTACTCCTGGGCTGTTATGTTGTAACCACAGCATCCAGACCTTCAGATTATTGCAGGGATTTGGTATAACTGCTCGAAAGATTTTCTGCCTTGTTATTCTTGGAGCAAAGCATTCATGCACAGATTAACATAAACTAGACCAGACTCTATTCTTGTTCATAAGTTATTCCCATGGGACTTGACTGTGTCCTTGGCAGCATACATACTACAAAGGGTAAGACACTTGCACTGGTGTTTTCTTTTATATTTTCACAGCTGTGCTGGTACCAAAGGACCAGGCTGCATTCTTGGACCCTGTTTTCGGGCTCCAGTCAACCCTTGGCACATAGGGAGACAAAGAAGAGGAGACTCAGAGGGAGATACTGCTGTCCATGTCAATGCATGCAGACTCAAAGAGCAGAAAAGAGATGACTGACAATCCCAGTGAACTTAGAATTTGAAGTACTTGGTGTTTTCTGGAAAATGAAATGGAACTATTTTGTACTCCTTGTCAAGTTTTAAATATCTTTTCGTAACCACCAGAAAATGTTTTCTTTAGTGCTATTAATAGCGTGATGGATTTTAAAAAATGAACAGATGGGATTCTTTTTGGGTTTGTTATTCACCAAAAGACACATTTCTGCCCTGCAAAAATAATAGGTGCAGTGTCCATCACTGTCCACAGGGAGGGGAACAAATCCTAGCTCCTAGCATTCACGGGGCTTTTTGAAGAGAGAAGGCATCTCATCCACACTTGAACAAAGTTAAAAGAATCTGATTGTATTTTACTAAACAGACCAAATGTCCTGGCCACGACTGCAGGGTAAATTTAAATTTTGTTTAGATAGAGGCAATTGTAAGAGTCAGTCTGAACCCTAAGAGAAAGAATGACATGTTTCTTAAAAATTTCTGCAATAGCAATACTATTTTACTAGATCAGAGGTGTACCTAACTGGTAGTAAGATCATGAGGAGGAAATCATGAGAAAATAAGATTAAATTGAACTTTTAAAGGTACTAAGCAAGAGAACTGTTATGTCTGCTGTCCTGGTCATTTTGAATCTAGGTCCAAGCTGTTTCCTCCATTTGTAGAGTTCTTGAGGGCAAAAGTGTTCTCCTTCATTGTGCCAATTAGCATTTCTTTCCTGCATCTCCTCTTACATTCAAGAGGTGTTTTGTTTAATAATTTCCTTTCACACTCTCGAAAAAAAGCACTCCTTTCCACCTGTTTCTACACAGACCTGATGCTAGCAATTCTGTTCTTCATGAGAGGTTAGTCTGTGCTTTGGTCAAACCATTTTGGCACAGGATGGAATAAAAACTGACCAGCTTGATCTGATGGAAGATGTCCCTGCCCCTGGCAGGTTGGTCGGAACCAGATGATCTTTCAGGTCCCTTCCAATCCAAATCACTCTGTGATTCTATGATCCTATCTCCTACAAAAAGTATTTGAGGGTGAAAATGTGGTCACTTAACCTGTTCTGTACTTCTTGATGCAGAGGCATACCTCCAGAGTACACCAAGACTGTGCTTCTCCATCCTGTCGTTTCTCCAAGGTGGATGAACAGTGCAGATGCACTAGCTCACAACCCTATAGTTCTCCAAACAGCAGAGCCATGTGGGCGCAGGACCATGAGGATGCTGGCATGGCTAGGTCTCTGCCTGGGGTGCTTTTGTACTGTGCTCCATTCACGGGGCTTTAAGGCATTTCAGAAAATCCACAAAAGAGAGGTGGCCCTCTAATCACGTCCCTTAGCAAGGAAGTCCAGAGCCTTCACTCCTAGTTTAATGCTGATGCCTATTTTAAAGGTGTTTGAATGCAGCCACAGTGCTCAGGATGCTGGTCAGCCTGAATTGAGTCTAGCAGAAAAAATCTTTTCCCATGAATGTGACTGGACCAGCAATGGCAATGGGGAAATCCAGTTTAAGCTGATCCACATAAACTAATTATACTGAGCTGTCAAGCTCTTATGTCATTCTCACTATAGTACTGCAAAATTTCATGAGAAGGCCTATTTAGAGAATAATAAAGACCAGGTTATAGTTTAAAAAAGGACCTGCACTGTTTCTAGTTAAAAGCATTGAAAATTTCAGAAGAATTCAAAACAAAAGTGAGAAAATATTCTGATGTTGACAGCCATTATTTTGGTAGCAAAATAATATAACTTTTTTTACGTCTTGAGTGGGAAAAATGTCAGCTGAAAACATTACCTGCAAAATCAGCCTGTTTTGTTGAGATGAAAAGGATTCCTAACATATACTGTAGATCCGTGCTGGAAGTTTTGCTCAGCTTTCACATAAAAGTGTGACATACCTTTTCTTCATGGTTTTCCCTAATACATGCAGAGAGATACTTGTTCAGATTTGTTTAGATTATGTTTGTTTTCCTGTGTTTCTTCTAAAGGAGTTTTGGTTCTGAGTGGGAGACACTTTTGAGTCATAATGACGTGCGTGTGACTGATAATGCAACCGATTAAACACTGAAGAGTGGGAAAAACCCAAATAATTTCTGTCTGGTCTGTAGTGCAGAGCTTAAACTGGGGATGGTGCTTGTGACACTGCAAACATCTGGAGCTCTTTGTAAGTAAACATGTGTTATTCAGACACAACCTGGTGCTGCCTGAGAGTGGGGAAGTCATTTGCTACAGGGATCAATAGTGGTGGAAGTAATAATAAGCTATGCTCTTCAGAAAGCACAGATGAGAGGAAGAATAATATTGTTATTTTTCATGCAGATATCAAGTCAGAGACTGAAGACTGCTTGTAGGAAGACATAACTACTTAGCTGCAGGTAAGTAAAGTTTAATTAAGCCATACTCTCTTACACAGAGATTTGTTTCTATCCATGGGTAAGGCACACTGGGGTAGTCCTTCCTGTAAGCAGTAGTAAAAAATTCAGGGAGGTGATATTAAAAACATTTCCTCTCAAACACAGCCCATAATTCAGTTTATCAAGCAAAGTTTTCTATCATACTTTTTTTCTGTAACTTGTGTTGCAGTGAGGTAAAATCAATCAGTAACAGTTTTCATTTCCAGTATAAAAGCATTCCATGAGATATCTGTGCTTTTGAGAATATTTGAAAATTAACTTGTGAAGACCCCATTTGGCTACTGGCCTAGAGCAACTAATACAACAACAACAACAACAACAACAACAACAATAATCTGAAGTAGTGCAATTTAAAAAGCAGCTAAACTGTCCAATAGATTTTCCCGGCCTAGATTTCCAAATAGCCTGGTGTTGCTACATCTTCTTTGTGTAACTTATAAAAGGAAAAAAAAAAAAAAAAAGGAAAAGAAAACGAAAGTGGACCTTTGTTTTCCCTTGAAGGAAAAAAATTTAAACACTTGCTGCGCCATGATGCTCAAGAACTCAGCTAAAATACATGCACTTTTGAAGTTAAATTGCCAAGTTTCAGTCCTGAAAATGCTTATGCACAACTTAGGTTTACATTTGTGGTATGTTCTATGGGCTTCAGTGCTAAAGAAAGATGTAAGAGCTTGTGTGACGTTTGACAGGACTGCAAGGAAAAAGGGCTGTTTACAGCTTGGCTACTGTGTTTCTGTCTCTGGCAGGACTGTGAAATATTACAGCAGTCTGAATTTAAATACTTTGATTCATTGCTCTGCTGTGTAGAGAAAATGTCTGTAACTCAGAAGCTGAAATTATTCTTGCATAGGAGCTGTCTTTGGATTTTAACAGAAGTGTCAGAAAAAAGCTCCTATAATGTACAGGAGTAGAATTCCAATTGAACCTTGAAAGAAAAACTTGATTGTGTAGAAATATTAAGCTGTTTGAAATGGTTATATATTTTTTCTTTTCCACTTACGAGGAACATATAAAGCAGTGGGGTTTGCAAATGCCTGCTCTCACATTTCAGATTGTGTAGCTGCTGAAGATGTACAGTGCTTTGTGTAACATTGCCCAGCAGACATAGGTACCATGTGCAGGTTTTTTTTGCTCTGAGATGCAATTTGTGATTGTGGAAGCCCTTGGCCAACTGTAGTTTGGGGGCAGGAACCAACAACTCCCCATGAACTAATTCATTTTGAACTTAGGAGGATTTGTTTTCTCTCGTGTTGAGCATGCTGTGTATTCCTCTCACAAGTGCAGCACATCCTTCTAGCCCAGTTTCTCACTTGCCAGCCAGAAAGTTTCCACCTTGCAAATGGTGGCTTATCATGCTAGAGACTAGAGTGAAAATTTATAATCAAGGCCTGCGCATGGGTTCAGATCTCCCTTCCATGCAAATCCAAAGTGGACCAACTTGCTAAGCAGCTGTTAGTAGCAATTAGTTATAGTTACTAATTATAATTGTAAGAACTATAAATCTCATATACTATAAATCAGTCATACCACCACCACCACCACTAATATGTTGATAGGTTAATTTCACTAAGGTAGGTATGATGGCACCATCTGAATGCAATTTTATCCAGGAAAGAGAAATATTTCACAACAGTGAACGGCAAAAGCAGGACATAGCTTGTGACCTGAATATCTGTACAGATCAAGGCATGAGAAATCCTTTGGAGCAGAATAGAGCTGGACAGGAATAGAAATGTGCAATACAAAAGCAGCTATCAAACAATTCCCTATGTTTCTTATGAGTTTTTTCTAATTTGGTTTCAAACCAAGAAAATGTCTCTGAATGAAGGCTTTGTCAAAACTACATATGTTTTCATGGACTGGGGAGAAGTGAACAGTGGAGACATCTTGCAAGCAAGGCTTTTGACACTGTCTCCCCTGCATGCTCACAGGTATCTCAGGAAGTGTGGGTTAGCTGAGAGGAATTGAGAACTGGCTGAATGACAGAGCTCAGAGGGCTGTGACCAGTGGCACAGGGTGCAGCTGGGGGCCTGTAGCTGGTGGGGTTCCTCAGGAGTCAGTGCTGGGTTCAGTCTTGTTCAGCTTACTCATCAGTGACCTGGAGGCAGGGACAGAGTGTTCCCTCAGCGAGTTCCCTGACAACACAAAGCCAGGAGGAGAGACCAACACCCCAGAGGGCTGTGCTGCCTTTCGGTGAGACCTGGATGGGCTGGAGTGTTGGACAGAGAAGAAACACCTGAAACTCAACAGAGGCAAGTTTAGGGTCCTGCGCCTGGGGAGGAACAACCCCAGGCACCAGCACAGGCTGGGGGTGACCTGCTGGGAAGCAGCTCTGTGGAGAAGGACCTGGGGTCCTGGTGGACAACAAGCTGTCCATGAGCCAGCAGTGTGTCCTGGGGGCCAAGAATGCCAGTGGGATCCTGGAGTACATTAGGAAGAGCATTGCCAGAAGGCTGAGTGAGGTGATCCTGACCCTCTACTCAACCCTGGAGGGGCACGTCTGGAGTGCTGGGCCCAGGTCTGGGCTCCTCAGGACAAGAGAGACAGGCAGCTCCTGGAGCAGGGCCAGTGGAGGGCAACATCCACTACTACATCCACCTTAGCATCTCTCTAAAGGGCAAAGGCTGAGGGAGCTGGGCTTGTTCAGCCTCAAGAGGAGACGACTGAGAAGAGACCTTATCAATGCACACAAGTATCTGAAGAGGGTGGAGCTGGCTCTTTCCAGTGGTGCCAACTGACAGAACAAGGGACAATGAGCACAGACTTCCACACAAAGTTCCACCTGAATATGAGGGAGGACTTCTTTACTTTGAGGGTGACAGAGCACCAGAAGAAGTTGTCCAGAGAGGTTGTGGAGTCTCCTTCTCTAGAGATGTTCAAGACTTGTCTGGACATGATCCTGTGGAACCCGTTCTAGATGAGCTCCAGAGGTCCCATCCAACCCTAGTGATTCCATGACCTGAAGATAATGTGCGGCTGTGTCCCGTGA
>VYXC01001424.1:1745-13632 GCA_013397175.1 Platysteira castanea
TTGCTCGTCATGTTGCCGCTGCCAGCCACACGGCCCCACTGCCACTGTGTGGGCAGTGGTAGCCGCCGTGGTGCTGGCGCTATTTAATGCCTCTCTTCATGCAGGGTGCCGAGAAAGAGAAGCTGCCGCTGCCGCCCCTGCCCTTCTGCCCGTGGTGTGGCTAGCGAGGGGCGGCCAGGAAGGCAAGGCTTGCTGCAGGCCACGTCAAGATTGTGGGGGCCACTTAGGCACATCACCGCAGGCTGCGCTGGGATGCCCTGGCAGTGGCAGTTCGCCACCCCTGGAAAAACCTGCACGTGCACTGTTTTGATTTTCTTCTTAAATATGTCATCACAGAGGCGTTACCAACTTCTCTAATTTGGCCATCAACATGTCCATCTTCAGAGCCATCCGAGATTGGCTTTGCCGGACATGGTGGAAGCTTCCAGTAGCTTCTCACAGAAGCCACCTCTGTGGCCCCCCCTCCGCTACCAAAAACCAGGCCATGTAAAACCAATACACCTTGTTAAACAAGAGATGCCTCTTTAGCTTAACTTCATGAAAACTCTGTAGATAGTTTATGTAAGATTCTACCAGCCAGACCTGAATAGGATCATCCCTATATACAGTTAGCATAGGTTATTATTCTTAACTTTGCCATGGAAATTTAGTTACTATGCAGATTAAAGCAATGGAAATCTCTTGTGGTACTTTTGCTTTTAATGAAGTCTTCCTATTTTCCCAGTATACCATTTTACAAGCAAGGAGCTTTTCTAATATACCCACTATTAAATGCAAAGTTATGCTTACTTTTTTTAGACACAATAAAACTAAATAATTCATGAAACTACAGTGATAGAAAAGCAGCTGCATGACATATTTACCAAGCAATAATATAAGATTTCAAACCCTTATAACCAAAGAGAAATTGTATATCTTCAAAAGTGGGTGCCTAAAAGACTAGAGACAGTGTTGAGTGTGCAAAGATTCTATTATGTCATTAAACCAAGTGTGATGTATCTTTTATTGTTGAAAACAATACATTTTTACCCCTACTACAAACCTTGTTCTGCCTACTGCCACTTTTGACAATTGAAGTCTTCTCCAGCAAAACCAAAATCTCTCCTATACTAAATATATCTCAGTGTTTTACCCCTACTCAGTTACTAATAGTTATTACTAGATGACAGTAGTTACATAGTTAAATTAATCATTAATTGTATCTCAAGTAGCAAATTTCACTCAATGGTTCAGTGTACAGTTTAGGTCAAATTCTACTTTTTCTTAAATTCTAATAGAATTTGACTTAAAATATTGCATCTCTGTTTTACTTACATAGGTGAAGTGAATCTTGTCTCAAAACAATGTTCAGTGGAGTTCAAATTCAGTATCTTAGTAAAGTTTGGCAAAAGTCTTTCCCCTCCCTACTTCAGTTTTACCCTTTCCATTTGACAGTGGCCTTTTTGCAAGTTATGGATTGTATTTTTAGAAGGATATACTTTCTGAATTACTAGATATCTCACTTTTTTAAAGCAAAGTTCGTATAAGGCATACTCTAAGGTCAAGTCAAATTAGTTACTTTGAAGATCCTAAGAGTAATTGTGAAAAAGTAGCGATTATTCTACAGAAACTACTTGCTATCACTTCCCTATCAGTCTCATGCTCAGCGCAGTGAAAGATACCTACTCAAACAGAAGGCACTATGGTGATCTAGTGCCTTGCAGGTTTACTATCAATGACTAGGAAACAAAAGTAATAATAATTTCCTACCCAAATTTTAAGAATTTTAAAAGGCTTTGATTGTATAAAACTCAAATTACCATGAGATTCTATTTTAATTGCTTTATTTGTTTAATATTCCACGTTGCTTATCTATGAGACTGATCAAGAGGCAGAGAGGCCTGCCAACCAATATATTTTCTTGAACTTTACCCAGTACTGTGCATCAGCAGTATTTGATCTATTTACTTACTGCTGAAGTAAAAGCCAAGATTACTGGACAGCAAAAACTTCTGAGAGAAGAATATAATAGAGTTACTCCCTATAAAATCTGCATGCTTGGCTTGTCTAAAAGAAAGTGTACTCAACACCCTTCTTTATATCCCATTATAAATTTGTTTCATTTAACTTATTAACAATTTTCAGTCAAGGCCAGTAAGTTTAAACCATTTGCAAGCAATGGGTTTTTAGAACAAACTGACTTTATATATGTACCAAAAGAAAAGATTGTTCAGATGAAGCGTCTAATGCAATACCAGAATTAAATCAGAATGTTCACAATTACACTGACACCAAAGACCAATAAAAAGCAAGTGCTATTCTGTAACACACAGCAGAATGCTTTATTTCACTGCTTTCACTTTATCTAAATAGTCTTCCACTTTATATTCACAAGTATTGTTTGTTAATCTTAGCCCGAAGTCTGTAAATAGTCCCAGAGCTAACACTTAAAAGGTCAGTCATCTTGAATGCTGGATAATCACCAGTTGCAAACACACTGAAACAAGATGCTTAAATACTTTTAAATTAATTTATTACCTGTGCACAAGGGGTAACTACCAATAAAAACTCAAGAGATATACAGTATTTTTTTCACGGTGGTTAAAAGTAATTAGAATATTAACTGACAATGGCTGAAGTTAATATTTCCAAATACAAATCATAATACATGTTAGAATCTCAGTGGAACAAGAAATGCCTTAGAGACAGTTTCAGAGTACAAGGCAGTGCTCCTTTAACTTGCACAAAGGTAATTTACAGTTAATCTGTAACAATGATGCAATGAGACAGTGTAACAGTGCAGGTTTCTTTGTGGGTAGATGTGAAGATATAACTAGAACAGCAATTCTAATATATTTTAAATTAACTTGCCCAAGCATTTTTTGTGACAACGTTACCAAATATGCTGGAAATTTCTACACTGAGCCCCATGTCTTACAACTTTTTTTTCCCCTGGCCTTTTTTGGTTACTTATAATTTCATTCTATTGCAATGTGTAAATTTGTAGAAATGAGCTGCCTCCATTGTATATGTTGTATTTATACTTCATACAATTAAAACAAAAAATGGTAGATTATTCAAAGTGGTATAAATCTTACAGCATTTTTCTAGCAAAAAAATACACGCCAAAATCACCATAAGCATCACTGGTACCCACACGTTATAGCTCTCAATTTTTTCCTTTTTAATTTGTATCCTACATAAATTACTACTGAACACTAATGGTTTAGTAGTAAATAAATTGGACAGTTGCAAGTCAAAAACTGCTTAATCAACTGTGAAAGCTGATATTGTTTCAAAAAATTAAGAAATAATGAAGAACAAAAGTGATGCACCCAAGAACTGACTGAAAGTGCATCAATTCCCTATTTGAAGAAAACTACTGCACTTGACCTTAAAATGCATGACTTGGTTAAAACAAGACAAACCCAAGAGTCAGCATTAAATAAAGCAACTGTTTTAAAGATTTAAGGACTGTTATCAAAAATAAATTACATTTTTTCAAGTTAAAGAAACAGTGCTATGAAAGCTGAGCACCAAGGAGCCTTTCAATAGCTGCACTGATATCTCCTCCTGTTGCCATTAGAGCTTCTAAGTTTGCTTCATGGTTCAAAAAGCCCATTGCACTCAGCTGCTCCAGTTGTTGCTGAAATCTAACTTCTGGATTTTGTAACTGCTAAGAAGAAAAATCTCAAGATATAAAAGCATAATACATATTTGGCAAATTACAGTATTTAAACATAGCTAGTTCGGAGCCACTTCTTGTGGTTCTAATTTCTGAATGCATCTTTTTCAAATTCCCCAAATTTCATTCACTACTGAATTATTGATTAAACAAGTCAGATTAGCCTCAAATTTTAAGAGTATCTTCACTTATGTGACATTTTTGAACTACAAGAGCAGCTGTTTCTTTAATAAAAAAGGAACAGTAAATCTGATGTGTCCCAAGAATAGTTGTTTAATGATGTGCATGCAGACGTTTTTAAAAAATTAATTAATCTAATCTAGTAATGTGGAACAGCAAAATTTTGAGAATTTCACTGTTGGCAACAGTGAATGTGGTAGACTCTTTCTTTTTCCTTGATATAAAAGTTACCTCTTTAATGCTCCAAATATTTGTTGACTAAATTTACCAAAATTCTAGTTAGAAAAAGTTCAGCATAAGGCAAAGTGACAGCTGTGCTTTGAGTTGATCTTGCTGAAATAAAATTGCTCATAAAGTAATAGCAAAATTATCAATAATTTCAGTTGTATGATCTTCACCTCAGAGACATTTGTGAAACAGAACAATTATATGAAAATAATATGCTTTAGGTATATAAGGTCAGAGTAATACTGAGAAGTCACTTTTTGAAATGAGTGAGACTGTTTACATATCAACACAAGATTTTTGCACCTACTGCTAATTTTCCTTTTGTTCTACTTAGTTTTATCCATTGAGAAATTCCTAGCAGTATTTTAAAACTGCATATAATTCCAAACTAATAAAATGCAAACATACTGGCTGAAATGTAAATATTCCTCTCACCCCCATCTGCTTCCCCCCTCCCCCAGAAAAACCAAACAGAATACTGAACTGGTAGTGTAAGATCTAGCAGGATGAAAATATCTGTGAGAACATGGCTTCCTATAGCTATGCTTACCACCATTTTCTCATGGTTACATAAAATTTTTCTGTCAGATCAGCAAGCTGAACTGCTTTATTCTGTGGCAACAGAGGAGGTAAGAACAGGACTGTCCCTTTTACCAGCAGTCTGCCATTACACTGGATATGTACCACAATGTAATGGTGCTGTTTCACAAAGCTGCCACCTTTGTTTGACTTCTGGAGCTCTCCAGAAAGCCTAAATCCCACTTGGTATGTTAACACAATGTATATTGTGCAATCTGAAACTGCAGGATGTTAGGGAAGCATGCTACAAATTCAGGCCCCAAATAACCTGAGCTACAACCAGCAACACAGAAGTACAGACAATGATGTTCAGTATGCTTAAGTTCTTTTCTTGTCTGAGCTCACATTTCACTTTCCAGGGAACCAATCCTCCCTTCAACACCTTAATCTCCTTCTTTCCAGGCATTTCAGAAACTCAAGGGTATGAAGATAGGTGTACCTATGAATCAACCATTCAGAGGACAATCTTACTCAAATGTGATGCTTTCCCAGCATTTATTTGCACAGCTAGAACATCACTTTTAATCTTCCTCTGCTCTCTTTTGACCAGAAGCATTCTGTTGGTTTACAGTGGGGAAGGGGATGTGTGTGGGGGTGGGGGTGGGNNNGGGGGGGTGGTGGTGCTCTCTGTGTGTCTGGATATTTTAAAAACCCCCAAAACCACCAACCACATGCACACTAGAATACAGTGATCTACTTTACCTGAGCATTTGTGCCAGCAAGTGCCTGCAACATTTGTTGGACAAACTGCTGGTGACCAGGTTCAGTGGCCCCTGATATTGGACTTGTATTTTCACTGGGAATTGAACTAGGTACAGTGGACCCTGTAGGAGCTCCAGTGCTTCCCAATCCACCTAAAACAGGATTGAATCTGCACAAATGACAGAGAAATACATCACTAATGTAGAAAATGGCTTAGTTATAATCTCTTCCCATGAGATGTAATTACTAAGTAAAAAATCTGTCAAATAAAAAATGGATGACAAAAGTGTGACATTCTAAAACAAGTTGAGTGAAACTAAAAAATGCAAGAGGAACAGTCTGTAAAAACTGGATAAACCTTTACATGTTAAAAAGAAAGACAAAAGCTGAAAAAGCCCAAAACACAAGAGAAAAGTTCTTGTATAAATTTGTATGACCAATTCTTACCCTGGTATAAGTCCTGGTGCTTCCATTGCTAGTGTCTGCAAGCCCTGCTGAATCTGTAGCAAAGCCTGCATTGCTCTAGGGTTTGACATAGCTGATAATGTGTCAGGATTCTGCATCTAAAAACAGGAGAGAAACTCATAATTGAATAATATACAGATATTCAAAGTTGATCTTTATCACTAGATGTTTTATAGGATTTGATATCCTTTCAGAACTTGCTGATTTTCAACTTTGTATTTGAATGTTTACAATAAATCCATCAGATTGTTTATTTTTGAGAAAATTTTGATAGATGACCAATGAGCTCTTTAGACTTCTTTTAAATAAGGAGAACATAAAGAAAAGTATTTTTCATTACTTCTTCTGGTAGACTTTATCATCTTTCAAAGCCATAGGAGTATATTAGTTCGACATAATTCTAAATTAGTCTCCTATATAATAATACTGGTAAAAAACAGGGCTGAATACAGTGAAACCTGACTAAGTAGTTGTCCCGGGTAACTCAAAATGTTATTGTATTTCATAGCTATCTGTGCCCAAAATTGTTACTGTCTCTTTAAGACCCAGCGCCGAAGCCGGAAACAGAACCGCAAGGGCTGGGGGGTTGCCAGGGTCCCTTTAAAAAGTCACCCAAGCAGACCCTCTTTCGCAGTGTGGCATTTGCGCAAGGCAGAGGTTCCGCTTCATGGGAGTTTTTTTTGTTTCTCTCTTGCCTTTTGCATTTCCCTGTTGCTCTTGCTGGGAGAGCTGAGGCAGCGTGGGGGGAGGGTCCCCTCCGGAGGGGCTTGCAACAGTAGCAACTTGAGAAGCTGCATTTCGCAATCAGAAAGTGAACTTTTTTTTTTTCAGAGTGAATTTTACAACACCTGTCGGCAGTGCGAAGACTGAGCCGGTCCGGGCTTGAGCCACCGCTCGTTGGTGCTCAGGTTTTCCCCTCCCCCATTGGAGCAGGGACCCAAGGCAGCAGCAGCAACACCGGCAGAGTCCAGTGGGTGGCAGGAGGAAGCAGCGAGTGGCAGCACTGACCTCACACGCACCGGCAGTTCTCATCTGCTACTAGAACTGCTTCGTAAGCTCCTACCTTCCCAGGAGGGTTTGTCCGCCATTTCCCTCTTGTCTCCCAGACCACGCGGTCGCCTGCGGAGGGCGCCATCTTGGGGGGAGGGTTTGTCTGCCATTTTCCCTTTGTCTTTTGAGCCACGTAGTCAGCTGTGGGGGCCGCAGTCTTGTGGGGGGTACTGTCATTTTGTTTCTCTTTGTTCCCGGGGAGTTAATGAGATTTAGCAATTTTGTATCTAGTGATTATTTACTATTATTTTGTGCCTGTTAGTAAACTGTTATTTTTTCACTTATATCTACTGGAAGGAATGAGAAGGAGGTGTCTTTACAAGCAAACTGTGGGCCTGATGGTAGATAAAGCCAGATACTGAGAGGTGAAAGAAGCAATGGGAGGAACCATAAATTCCATAGGAATTTCACTAATTGGCACAGACTGTTACTCACTCAAGGCCATGCTAAATCCCTGGACTTAGAGAAAAAGAACAGAGACATAGAAGAATAAGAAGGGGGAGGGGTACACATTAAAGGGGGTCTGTATTAGGCGATTCGGGAAGTCTGTACCTCTCAAGTACCTCAGCCAATGGGTAAAAAGAGAGGGAAATGCGGTCGGGAAATTAGGATAAAAAGGAGGCTGCGCCCTCCAACAACTCGAGAGACTTCAGGGGAATGTCCCATGGCCTCTCCCTTTATTCAACTAAAGTTACAGGACTCCTGTCTCCTTTTTGGACATAAACCTCTGGTGTTTGTGGATTAATCTTCCTGACACTACTCATATTCGTTTCTCCTTATTAATGGAAAGGGATTGGTTAAAACTTGTCCTAAACTAAGACAGTAGTTATCTAGTACAGAAATCTCTTTGATCATGATAATTTGTGCATGTGTTTCTATCTGTAGTGCCATCAACATCTACTCTGCAAAACATATTAGCAAACATATTATTCAAGAACCCTCATTTTTCAATAAGGACATGCACCTAGTAGATGAAGGGAAGGTGGTAGATGTAGTTTTTCTGGATTTTAGGAAAGCTTTTGATACTGTCCCTCACAGCACCCTTCTGGACAGGTTGTCCAATTGGGGTATGAGCAGGTTCACAGTGCACTGGGTGAAGAACTGGAAAAACATCAGGGCTCAAGAGGTTGTAGTGAATGGGGCTACATCTGGTTGGCAATCAGGCACAAACAGCGTTCCTCAGAGCTCAATTCTAAGCCCAGTTCTGTTCAATATATTTATCAATTATCTGGATGCAGGAGTTGAATGCACCATTAGCAAGTGTGCTGGTGATACTAAATTGGGAGGTGCTGGTGACTCTCTTGAGGGACAGGAGGCCTTGCAGAATGATCTAGGTAGACTGGGGAATTAGACAATCATCGATGGCATGAAATTCATGTTATTTATTTTACTCATAACACTGCCTATATGCAATGAGATCCTGGCAATACACATTTACTTTGAATTGTAAAGAGTGCCTAATAATGGAACTCATACACTGGACTAAATTTTTAATTCCTAAAAATTTTGCTTAGTCATATTTAAAGGACACAGTCCTTGTGTACACGGTGACAGTTGACATAAAGCAACTACCAGGGCTGCAACCACAATGGTGTAAGAGGGAAAGTTGGTGGTAAGGCAATTTTTATAGGCAAACATCTTCAGAACCCATTCCACTTCTTTTGAATTAGCTTATGACTTGCATCTTTCAAGGCATGCTGTAAAATCTCTTTACCCCAAATAATCAGTGCAGGGTGGAGGAGGCATGAGAAAAGTTCTGTTAAAGCTTATCTTAGTAGTAGGAAGAGTAATAATATTTTTTCTTTATTTTGCCAAAGAAGTCATGTAGGAAACAGGTTCTCTGGCTGGTGTGCAGTAAGAATAAGTCATTACTTCTAAGCAAAAGCACAAGAGCAAATCAAAGCAGTTGTGCTAGTCACAGAAAAAATTCACTAAAAGCCAGATTTAACTTTTGAAAGGGATGGAGAGAAATCAAGCATTTAATTATCAAGGGATAATGCAACTCAGTGTCTAAAGCTAATGAGAATACACATAACAGAATGTAGTTTTAAGTGAAATCAAGAGAAGGCAGCAGTTTATTGCAAAAATTGCTCACTAAATTTCAGACATTTATTAACAACACTTAGTATCTCATCTTACTTGTTGAAGGAAAGTAGGAAGCTGTTGTCTCATTTGCTCCTGAAGTTGAGAATTTCCAGCAAATAAAGGATTATTCAACATCATCTATGGGCCAAAAATATTTGACATCACAGATCAAGCAGTAGATGAAAAGTAAATACTAGAGTGGATTTTAAGACAACTATTTACCAGTTACGAATCAGATAACAAGAGTCCATGATAACCTCAGAGTAATTATCTCTCCCTTCTCCTTTGACCAAAACTTGTTCTGAAACAGTGAACCACCACCCTGAGAATTGACTGAAATAATTGGTGATGTGGAGTTGGTTTTTTTCTTTGGGTTTTTTGTGTCCTTTTTTTTTTTTTTTGGGTGTGGTTTTTGTTGTGGGGTTTTTTTGGGAGTGGGGAGGTGGTGGCATTAAACTTCTGAAGTGAATCCTTGCCAGTTCCTCACCAAAGCAACCTACCTTACGTAACAAGAAAAGCCTTTTCTAGTCAACCTCCACTACTGATATGATGGTTTTTTCCCTGTAAATATTGTTTGCAAAAAGCCTGGGATATTTCCAATTAACTGTTTATAATACAAAATAATATCTCCATTCAAGATTTTACTTTGGATATTATTGCTGTAAGTAAAACTGAAAAGCACTTCTACAATACCATTCATAAAACAACAGTATCAGCACTTTTATTGCAAGCAAGGATCACAGGTGAGAAATCAAAACCAGAATAACAGCTAAATATGGCACCAAATCCTTCCCTTCCACTTCTGTCCTCCCAAATTAAGGTGGGTATTTATTTACTAGCAGATCTATTTGATTTATAATTCAAGTATTTGTTTTGTTTAACTGGTTCTTATACCAGGCCACAAAATTATAGAGCTGTATGAAACATACACAAACGCAAATTGTTACAAGAAAATGCCTATGATGTCCAACTACAAATTGAAGAAACTTACTGCAACAGATTGCTAAAAGTAACTAGGTAATAATTTCAATAAGTCAGACATTAACATAATTTAAAAACTGGACCATTTGCAACAAACAGGTTATTGTTGAGAAGTTGGCACAGTTATTCTGCATTGAAAATATAACTGTATCATAAAATCAACTCCTTTTGTCACTTCAGTGCACACAACTCATTGCTACACCAAAAGCATTTACCTGTACTGCAAGATCAGGATTCTGGCTTAATGACTGCATCATGCTTCTCATGTAGGGTGCAGACAACATATTCTGCATAAGTTGTGGGTTTTCTGTTATCTGCTGTAATAAGCTCTGCATTCCTGGTGTGTTGAACATACCAACTTAAAAAAAAAAGTAAAAGGTCACTTTAGTAAAAATCTTGACTCTAATCAAATTAATAAGACTGCCTAGAACTGGGATACAGCTGTGGTTTTGTTGGTTTGTTTTTTATTAAATGAGCTTTAGCTCCTTAAATACATCTCAACGTGGTTCTGCTTACACAGATGCATCTGCCCTAGAAACAAATTAAGCCAGAGGTCATATACAACAAGCAGTCAGGCTAAGTATCTACATTATTAACTGTCTTGCTGTTTGTCTCCAAACAGAAAAAAATATTATCATTCATGTAGATTCCCTACTTTTGTTATTTTAAGGCAGTACACAAGTATTGTTAGCACTCTTGGTTTATTTTTCATGTTTGTTTTTCCACAGAGGACTTTGATACTAGTCAATTGTTCTATGGAAATAAACAACAATTCAAACTTTTAATTAAAATGTCTCTTTCTAATAACAGAATCATTTCACCAAACTCCTGAATATTTGCAAATATATACAACTGCATTAACAGACACACCTCCTAGTCCAGGTCCCAAATTTGGTATAGTTGAGCTCTGTCCCATACTAGCAGAGGTGCTATTTCCAACATTACTACTGCCACTGCTCTCACCACTGATGCTGGTACTTGTGGAATTCTGAGAGCTGGACTGAGGAGCCCAGGGATTTGGTAAAGGATCTCTATTTTCTGTACGAGATGGCTGATTGTCCCCTCCTGCTGATGCATTGCTTACTAAAGAAGCAAATGGGTTACCTCCAAACTACAGAAGGAGAAACAAACACATATCATCTATTAGTCAACTGTTTTTAAGTCTGCTAGAATCATCAAGTTACCTTTCCAAAATTACACATGAAGATAAATGTTGATGGCTCTTGATTATAATTGATTACCATCCTAAAATAAGCCATTGTAAATATTCTGAAAAGATACCAACGTTGAGAGATATTACCTCCAACAAGGAAAAAAAAAGGTTAATCACACCTCATTTTAATTTCAGCATTTGTTACTATACTAGTACTTTGATCAAAGTAAGATTATATCTTGCATAGTGGTTTCCAACATGGAAAAATTTCAAAGCCTTTTTTTTCCCACCTTAGGTTCCAAGTTACTGAACACACTCTTAATTTTTCCTGGACCTCAGTAATTTTATAAGTTCAAGAATTAAACATAAATTTAAAATATATGTAACAAAAATTTATTAACATTAAAATAGCTTATCAAACTCACATAACAATCTTTATCCCTTCAAGTTTAAAAGAGCATAGGAACAAACCACACATTGACTTCAAGCTTCAAGAAATTGTTTTGTCAAGTACACATTTGAAAAGTTACATTATTTCTCTTCTTTCATTTCTGGGAAAAAAAAAACAAAAACCCCACAAAACCCCACAAAAACAAACAAAAACAAACAACCCCCCCCCCAACAAACAACTAAAACCCACTTACTTTCAGTGGCCCNACAAACAACTAAAACCCACTTACTTTCAGTGGCCCCTATAATAATTTCTCACCTGTTCCTGAGCTGCACTCAGTATTGGCTCCTGAATATCTGTGTACATACGTTGCAAGGCATTGTAGCCACCTGGTATACTTTCAAGGTTG
>VYXC01001445.1:0-13716 GCA_013397175.1 Platysteira castanea
TTTTTGTTGTTGCTGGTTTGAGTGCTCCTTGATATCAATGAGAGTGCTCTGCTACAGCAATAACTTTAGATTTTCACTGGGCATGAGGAGAACAATGCCTTTGTGTAAGAGCTCTCACTCTACATACCAATACATAGATCTGAATTCTTCCAAATTCCAGCTGAAATTCTCTCATAGTAAGACACTAAGCCTTTCATGTGCCAGATCCCAGGTGGCAAAGTTTTTTCCCATTACTTTCCAAGGAAGGGGAGGGTTAAGGTTCAGAGTAAGCTTGGCCACAATATGCCACACTTTCATAATCCTGTGCGACTCAGGAGGCCTCCTGGGTCTGTGACAGCTGCTGGAACTTCCCAAAGCCCTGGAGCTGCTCCAAATTGTGCAGTTTTCAGAGGAGATTGAATAAAACACCATCCATGGCCATTTTTGCTCTCATCCCCTTTTATGAATGCTGCCAAGGATATCACCCGCAAGTTGTAGCCTGGGGATTTGGCTCTTGACTTTCTTACATGGGTGTAAATCCAGAGCAATCCCAGAGGAGGGCATGGCAGCATCCAGAGTTTTGGATCCCACTCGATGAATCAGCTGTTGTTGAGGATCAGCCCTGATGAGAGACGGCAAAGATGATGGTTGTGAAGGCACGAGGTGCCACAGGTACCGACAGGTGGTCATTGTTTTCTGTATAAAGTTGGAATGGCAGCTACTCATGCTGGCATGTTTTGTGGGGCAGACTGCTGGCCTGACTAGAAAAGTGAGCCAGACCAGCCACTCTCCAGGGAATTTGGTAGGAACAAAAGGGGGACAGCTGGGTTTTTTCCCCTGCACTCTGGCTCAAGAGATTAGTAGTGGAGTAAGCCACAGGATAAGAAACCACATCTCAGGCTATTTCTCACTCAACAAGTTATCTTCAGAACTATCTGAAAGTGGGATCTAATGCTAAGAAGTTACTTCCTCATTCTTTCTTTTAATTTTCTTTAAAAAATGCTCAAAACACTAAAAACAAAACAACCAAATGTTCAGATCATGACTGTTGTCTGAACTTGTTAACATCTGCCTTAAGAATTTTTTATCTGTCAGTCAGCCCTGAGCAGGTGGGGGAGATGAGCAATTAGGAAATTGTCCCTTAAGCTGTATGCTCATTAATACTTTCCTTCTTTAATTTTTGTCTTTCTTTTCTTCTTCTAAGTCTTGTGCTTTGAATCTGGGCTTAAGCGGCCAGTTCTCTTTGTCTGGGAGTAACTTTGAACTTGCTGTAACTTTTTGCAGCTGTCTTCTCTTCTTTCTTCCACATAATTAACCTCTCTGCCAGCCACAGGCTGCTTCTGATGGAGCAAGACCTTGATTATGAGGGCAGTACAGTTTCAAGAGCTGTCCTGGAGCCCGCAGACAGTGCCAGGTCAAGAGGTCTGCAAGTTCAAGTTTTCTATTTGCAAGAATGACAGCACAGGGACACTGTGAGCTACATCTGCTGCTGCCAGTGCACCGAAGTCCTTGCCTGAGTGAGCCTTGTGGATGGAAATGATAAGCAGTTCAGTTTCCACACCCGTTCAGTTATAGTGAAAATGATGATGAAGGGTTTTATGTCAGTTGTTTCACTGGCTTTTGGACTGGGAACATTGGCTTGTTTTACCTGTATCACTTAGGGTTTTAAAGAAAGCCTGGACTGAACTGCATGCACAATGATCTGTGCCCTTGTTTTGGACTCTGGCAAATCTTGTGTGCCACTCAGCATTCCTGAATGAATGGGGACACCCGTTCCCTCTCAGCAAGACTGACGTCAATGGAAATCAGATACCTGGAGAAAGACCCTGTTTCCTTTCAGCCTAGCTGTGACGTGCAGCACTTAGAGCTGGGGAGCACATGGAGAACTGCAACATCGCTTTCAGCACTGAGTTTGCCTTTTAAGTGATTTAATTTGAATGCGTAAGTCACTGTGATGAGACTGATTTTCAAAGGCAGCTGAATCATGCTCTTAGAAGCTCAGATTCTTTTACAGTATCCCAAAAATATGGGGACATAAAGTAACTCCCAGGAAATGAGATGAAAAGCCAGGTAGCAGCAAAGCACCCAGGCTAATCAGAAGACCTGAGAGAGGTGGATTTCCTGGGTCTGTAGACTTGTCCTCCAATCCTGCCTTATTAAGCCTAGGCTTGTGGATATCTGACATTTATAAAACACCCATCACGAAATGGATCTGTTCCACTGACTTTTATGCAAATTCACAGTGCATATCTGGAAGAGGCAAAGAGTTTCTGATTCCCAGTTTGTTACAAATGTCACAGTTTGGGGTAATTTCTGTTGCCCAAGATCACTTGTGCCATTTAAAATCAATTGTGTTATTTAATTACAAAAAGCCCAGCTCTAAAGTCATTTGTATTAGTGTGACTGTAGATGTTAGAGTCAGCCAGGAAAGGGTGTGAGTAGGATTTTTTTCAAAGTAAAAGCAGACATTCAAACAGCAGATTATTTTGACTTCTTTAAAAATAAGGGTGATCAAATACCCTAAAGACATTTAAATACATGCTTTTCCAACTATTGATGATATACTAGATATTGTGGTTTTTTTTCTTTTGTGAACAGAGGTCAAAGCAGAGCCCATTGTCATGCAAAGAAGTATTTGTATAATGTATACTAATGAACTTGGGTAGTCTAGGGCAGAAGTTACAGGCTGGAGAAAATTTCATATATACAAGTGATGGTACAATCAATCAGAGTCAGAAATTATGCAGTTCATATTGTTTGTGAGACAGCTTAAAGGTGTGGAAAGCCACACAAATTGGCTGGGTGAAGTTTCCTTGTTGATAATCTTACTTTACTTATGTGAAGGGCTATGCCTGCTTACCTCCTACAGATTGCTGATTGAGCCCTGTGGTGCCCAGTCATCTTCTGAATTGGTTTTAGGACTCAAAAACCTGTCAGTGAGCCCTAAACTCCAAGATGTTGGTGCCTCTGAAGCAGTACACTTCTCCTCCTCCCGGCTGGGTTTCATACTGCATAGTGAAATTTTCAAGGGACCCTCTGTGAAGACTAGCTCACGCATATTGCTCAAGCTGAGTGAACAAATTGTGTGGTTATTCTCCTATTCTCCAGCCCTCTTTCTAACTATTGGCTTTGCCAAAAAGTTTTGCATGAAGCTGAAACTCCAAATGTTATATCCAAGGCATGAAACTGCCAAATGATTCCAGAAAAATTCTCACTCATGGTGCCTCAAACTTTGAAAATATGTCTGCTTGTCTAAAATGGCTTTCCTTAGGGTAGTCATGTGGCTTTGTTGATGTGAATTTATTGCCTTTTGCCCTACAAGAATAGACTCTGTACCCAGAAAAATTCATATAGGGCATAAAGGGGATAGAGATGTGAAGGATAAACCATGGAAGGTATCAAGCAAAATAAAGAAAATTCATATTATTGTCACTGGATAATTTTTTCTGTTAGTGTTAGTGTTTTCTGTTAGTGTTTCTGCCTTCGTTGTCAGAATGGTTCTGTACTCTTGTCAGACCACACAGAAAGTGACTCAGTGGAGTAACTTTTCCATAGTACAGTCACAGGAATTTATTAGACCAGTTAATGAGTTTTTCTAGCTAAAGTGAGACGTGACAGGAATTAGTAGTGATGAATAATCCCCCCTTCTTGCTAATCTGGAAGAAGTTAGTGCTTTACATGTAGGAGATATATTGCACTCACAGCACTCTGAACACTGTGCCCAGAGACAGGTAAAATGGCTGATGACAGAAATTCCCTACAGAAAAAAGACAAAAAACTTTGCCAAAGTTTTCCCACAAGTCCCATTCAGATGACTTTTTTGTTTCATGCCTTCCTCTGTTGTACCTCTCTCTGTGCTTCACATGGAAAACAATGGAGAAACAAAGGACAGAAAATAAGAGAAATGGCTGAAGAAAGAAGAAAAGAAATTTGACTTTGGATATATAAAATAAATTTTTAAAGTGAAAAATTCCCAATAACAATTAAAATGTTTTTTGCAATAAGAGTTTTTCCACAGTGAAGGCAGAGTGGTTCTTTTATTAAAAAAAATACAAAAATCTGTGCCCTGTATGGAGGGGCAGCAGGAAGCAGATGAGTGTCCATGGCCTCACTGTGGCTGTCCCACCCGGAAATTACCCAAAATGGCCTTCAAGCTGCTGAAATGTCTCCTTTTTGCATAATTTGTATGAGAGTGGAGTGGGATCTGTTTGCTGTGCTCCTTTCCTCTCATGTCTCTGCATTCATGTGTTTGTGCAGTCTGATCCCTGCCTCCTGTTTCACAACAAATATTTCTTTCTTTCTTCCTCTGAAGCCTCTCCCACGTGGAGCGAGCACCCAACAGCATTCATATTCAGCCTCAGCATTTGTGTGGGCTTGAGACAGAGCTGAAATGGTTTTCTATAAAAAAGAAGGTAGTAAAGAGACAGGATAGATTCATCCTTTTCTTTACCTCCCACCTTGCTAGAGACGATGAGGCACCCCTGACTCTGAGCTCCCTTTGTGAGGTTATTATGAAATAGGGACAATAGGAAGGTCCTTGTGTTTAGATGAAGCTGCCAGACCTGCCCACTTGGAGAGTGTGGTTTTATGAGAACTGAGACAAGAAACTGGGCTCTCACTGCTTGCAGCAGTAGCCACGCTGACAGAGATGATCTGGTACTCCCACTAATGAGAAGGGATGCAGATCTTGACCATTCCCTCATGCTGGCATGCCATATTCCAACACTGCCAT
Organism: Platysteira castanea; assembly: GCA_013397175.1. Classification (NCBI taxonomy): domain Eukaryota; kingdom Metazoa; phylum Chordata; class Aves; order Passeriformes; genus Platysteira; species Platysteira castanea. The sequence goes on from VYXC01001445.1 coordinate 4,712, forward strand.
TTCCTACCTCTGCCCTCGTGTATTGCTTATTTTAGAACAAAAAGCCTCCAAAGGCTCTTGTTCTGTTTTGTTAATATTTCTTTTGTCTGTGTGCACAGACAGAAAAAAATTAAAAGAGATGTTGGCTAAAAAGAATGTAAGAACTTTCTTTCTAGCAGCTGCAGGGCTGCCCAGTGTACTATGTGTACAGGGACAGTTAAAATATATTCTGGTCACTGTATTTCTGTGCCTTCCTTAAAAAGCTGTGTGCACCCAAGGATTGTTAGCACTTGCATGTTTTGCTATGCCAAAATCAGCAGCAGAAAAGCTGTAAATTAATCTTATCCACCAATGGAGTGAAGTGTTAAAGAAGTTCAGCATGGAAAAATCTATGGCCCTGAAGTCCACACTGGTTTGGACTTCTCTACTTTATTAAAATCAGTAGCTGTCTAGGCACTGTAAGGCAAAGCATTTCTGTTGATGTGACACAGCTGTCACAGGAGAGGAAAAACCTAATGATGTGGAAGAACATTAGGCCTCACAAGATGCAGTGAGAAAAATCTACCTTTTTACTGCATCCAGGTGTCAGATGTACATCACCCTTAGTATGTCATCCTCTTATTTACATGAACTTGTGCCACAAACCTGTCCCTTAGTGCAGGTGTTGAGTCTTGGCTTGTGCCTAGAGAACCCACCTGAAGGACACAAATAGAAGGAGCTGCTGAAAATACACCAGGGTGAATGGACCCTGCAAGTCCTCACTGTATATGGTGTCCTTTAGCTCACTTAAGGAGCACTTATAGTTTAGGATATACTAGGGCCTGTTGAGAAGGTATGGAAGTGGTGACACAAAAAATTAAGGATTAAATATACCTTGCAACTGGCGAAAAAGAGTTACATTTAGGATTTACAGCTTTGTGTGACGTTGTCTTAACTCTGTTCCTGTTGAAGCAAAGACAGTGGGCTGTGTTTAGATCTTTAGGTAAGTTAAGGTCTGGGGAGGGAGCCACTGTCTTTTATTAGATTAAGTCTAATAGTGAGGAGAAAAACAGATCATTATTCAGGCACACAAGGTCTTCTGCTAAGACTCTGTGTTCATCCCTCTGAAGTCAGCAAGAGGGTGTGAAATATGTAAAGTATCACTATGAATGTCTGTGAGACTGAAAATTTGTTAGGCATTGAGTATGTGTTTGCACAAGGCAAACACTGCTCTTAACTGACTGCTAGGCACTGTTACCATGCAAATAATAAATCTTGTAAAATTGCAGTGAAAAAAATCTGCCTGTCCTTATCTTGCACAATTTTCCCTCCAGTCATGGGTAACACTGCTGGATGGTCTAGTCCAGAGAGGGTCCAGCACAGAGGATCTTACCTGGTTCTCTTTCAGAGTTATCTGTCCCTGTTCCTTGCAGCCAATGAATGTCCTGATACATCTGTAAATCTTCTCATTTTGTTGCACTCTCTGAACAAAGTTAGCAGGAAAAAATCCAGTTCTGTCATCAATTCTCCCCTATGTAGGAAACATATTGATAGCAGAAGATTGTTAACTGTAGAAGCTTTAATACAAACTCAGTACTGAAAACAAGATGTTTTTCCCTTTGGGAAGAAAAGAGATATGAAATGACTAGCACATACCTTCCACCAGTCTTCATTAGAGTCTTCCAGAAGAGTGATCAAATCTCCTGGCCTGTAATTAGAAGAGGAATAATATGTAAGATGACTCTTAACTGTCATGTTGAATCAGCCTCCAAAATTCCCTTCTAATAGGAAGGTGGTCCTTCCATGGTTATTTTGTCTGAGCATTCACGGCAGGTAGGCTCAAAAAGAGTCACTGTGTCTTGGGGCTAGATCTTTATTTTGAGACAACATCTGTGAACTGGAAGTTTTGCTTCCTGTTTATTAAGAAGCTGTTTGAAATACAGTCCCTATTTGTTAAAGGCATTATGGCTTTACTTTAAGACATTTCACACTGTTGGGACACACTACTTCATCATCTGTGTTTTCAAGCTGTGATTGCAGAAGGAAGGCAGCAGGAAAATAGTTCTGTTTTACTGACAAAGGCAATTAGTCAGCAGGGATATAATTCTGCCCAAGAATGTCTTTTTGATTTGAATGGGACATATTTACCTTTATAATGTGTGGTGCTGGGTTGTAATTGCTAAGTATCAGCATCCAGCTGACTAGTTCCAAAGCAGACCTAGAAGGATAATTTGGCTGGAAACACTAATAGCAAAATTTCCTAAGCTGATTTTGTGCAGGTAGTTTAACAGTTATTTGACCTTTTTCCCCCCATTGGTGGCACTTCATCAACATTCCTGTGTAATTATTATAGTGGTATGCTGTAGAAAGTAAGTGGGAGACCATTTCTGAAGGGATTATCTGCAGAAAGCTCTGTCTGCTTGATAACAGAAATTTCTTGGATCTTAATAAAATTAATTGTTGACCCCCAATTATTCAGCTTTCCCTGTTAGGCTCACTGTACTGTTGAGGTATCAGCACAAGAGCTTGAAAACACATCTGGAGCATATGATGGATAACAGGTCTAATTTAACAGGCTCTTTAAGAGCATGCATAGAAAATGTGGCTCTAGGACGCAGCTGGAGGTGGGGGCAGTGGTGGGCCTCTTTGGCTCCCTTCCCAAGTGGTTATCATTGTTGCTGACAGCTGGAGAAATAGGCATTTAGTCTTCTAACACTGTGCAATCTGAAACAGGATTTTCCTCAAGCCCTCCTCAAGAACCTGTTTCAGTGTGTTTGGAATAATTAAATGTTGCTGAGGTAAGAAAGGAAGCTAGAGAAAATGGACAACTTGGTATCCCAGTGGTAAAGCATTTCTTTTTTCAATGGGAAAAAAATATCAGAGTCCTTTGTTACAGTTAATATTTAATATGAAACACTCAAAGAGGTTTTAAGGGAACCCATAACTTCAAAGTGAATAGATTAGGGCCAACACCATTGGAGCCCTTACATTAAAAGGAAAACCACTTCCAACAGGAAGGATTTAGAGAGCCTTGCTACCCAGTACTCTTCAGCCTGGTTGCTAGAAAAATAACCCAGAAAATATAAATTTATTTGGCTGTCAGAGAAAGATGGCAACCGAACCTGAAATCTTTCCCTGTCACTTGTATGAGCACTGAGAACTGTAGATTGAAGACCTGCTGATTTTGCTGATTTTTTTTTCTAGAAGAGAGCTAAATATGATTCTTTAATCTCCAAAGAAGATTCAAAATAGAAATCCCAGCTGGACCTGTTATTCTTGTTGCTTAGATTTAGGTTAGATTAGTAATCCCTGAAAGGGGCTAACCCACTTGGTTCTTACTGCTGGTTAAAATCAGTCAGGTCTCATCTTTCTCTTCTGTAAATCACAACCCTGGATAAGTTGTCTGCTCTACCTCAGTGATCTAGATTTCAGGAGGTGGCAAGATAGGCGCTCATGTAGGTCCCTTCCAACTGTTCTATTCTAGTCTACTCTAGTCTAGTCCAGTGTATTCATTGCTTCATCTGAAGCACGGGGTTGCTTGTCTTCAGGATTCTCTATTGTAATATAAGGCCAAGTCTTAGAATAAGTGTATTACTGCAATGCCCTACTTTACTTATGCCAGAGCATTGGAAAATCTGACTGGCTGCTCCTGCTGTTAGGGAAGAAATCCAGGTTGTGATAAGTTCTCATTTCAGCTGAAATCAGGGCTACACATCTTCACTGCAGTAATCTGACACTCGCAGTACCCTCTCAGAGGTGAGCTGGGCATTCCAGAAATCCACCCCAATTCTTCCTCTCAGCTCAGGTCCTTCCCCTGCCGTTTGCCTTTGTTACGATGGAGCTGATCAGTGCCTGGCTGGTTCCCAACTCGGGTTCCCAGGACATTGCTTGTCAGTCTTGACAACTTTGCTCTGCTGAACCCACCTTCAGCACCTAAACTATGTTAAACGGGAGTTCATGCAACTGAGCTGAATCCTGCCTGGCTCTGCAGTAACAAAACAACATTACCAGCTATTGGGCATTCCTTATGGAACAGTGTTAACACATATATTTCTGAATTTCTGACCACTGGACAAACAGTGTTGCTGTGGCTGATTAATGCCAGTATGAAACCTGGCTGGTATCCCCAGAAAGAGCCCTGAGCCAGTGTGTCCTGAAAAAACACGTTTCAGACCACAGGCTGCTTTTTCCCCTTAAATGAGGGACAGGAGAATTTTGAAGGATGATGTATTTTCTGGATTTCTGTGTCCGGATAAGGATGGTAGTCCAGTGCAGGCTTGTCTGAGAGGTGTTCTATTTCATGGAAGAAATGTGCAAGATGGAATACACTCTAAAGAGCAGGATGCAAAGTGGAATCCCTCAAGCAGAATAGCTGGCAAGTTGCACTAAAGGTTACCATATACTGTGGTTATTTCCTGAAGAGCTGACATTCCTAAAATAATGATCAGGAAATGCCAGCAAAGCAGAATGATAGGAAAACTTGTAATTTCTGCCTTATATCCCACCCTTTAGTTCCAGAGCAGTGAAAAGGCACAGCTGGGAACAGGAAAAAGGCGTTCAGTGCTGCAGATGCTGAGGAGAGGGGCATTTCTCTGGCAAGTCCTTAAATTCTGCGGCACATACTTGATTATTTTGATATAGAGGATGTCTTGAAGACAGCTGACGTGTTTCCCAGTAAGAAACCTAGCAAGATTATTCAAAATGTGAGTAGCATGAGCAAAACAATTTCGGTGAAAGAAAAGCTGTCATTTTCCTTCAGTGGGCTTGGATTAGAGCTTGTAATGTTAGCAACTGATGCGGAACTGAGGAAGTAAGTGCTAAAAATAGCAATTAACAAGGTTATTTTGCAAAGCTCTCATGTGAAAACACTGCCATCCAGCAGCTGGACATCATTCTCTTTTTTTCAGACATAACTGGATAAGAGGGAGGATCAAACAGGACTGGTAAAATTTTTAGCATTAGCATGATAGCTGGTGGAGAATTCCTAGCTGAAAACTTCTGAGAGAAAAACAAAGCAACTGAAAACAGAACATTTTAAGGCTGAAAGCCATCTTGCTCCTAAAGTGACATAAGTGTTTTTGAAACTTTTAATCTATTATATCCTTGCAAAAAGAATTGGTCACCAATTCTTTTTAACTGTGAGAACATCTTTGTATCTAGAAGTGGCTACCTCTATAAAAATGTGTACTAAAAGTGTCAGAAGAAACCCTCCCTTCCCCAAAGTCATATACAACCATTTGACCACCAGTGCAAATGGGTCAAATCAACTAACAAATATTTTGGGGTTTACCTCATCTCCAAGTCTTCATTTTCTTGTGGTACAAATTTGTACAAGGCAACATAGGTGTTCATTTGTAACGTGCTTTTATAAAATGGTCCCTTTAAGAAAAAAGAGAAAGAGAAAATTTAGGAATCTGCTCTGTAAAGGAATTTTGTTGGCTTTGTTAGAGACAGAGGGCCAAAACCTGATCTTACAATAAAACTAGCCAGAATCATCTCACTGTTTTCACAGCTTGGAGGACTGTGGCCCAGGTACATTGCAAGCCATTAAGGCAGTAACTACCTTAATTTAGAAATAAGATTATTTGAACTCCAAGATCAAATTCCAGGCTTCCAAAGAACACGAGCAGAAATTTGCACAGGCTGGTCTTTGGGATGAGAACTTAAAAATGAGTCTGTCTTTTTTCTCTCTATAGTATATATGGCTCTTATGGGTCCAGTAGTGTATTATTGGCAATATATAAGGTGTCTAGTCTACAGTCCTCATTATGGATGGAACTAGAATTGTACAGTGCACAGGTCCAAATTCAGAGCAGGAAAATCACTTTCTTAAAGTGATTTTAACATGTGAAAGCTTTTTGTGCTGGGTTTTCAACAGAGAAGACTGGCTACTGTCTCTCCTTTTTCCATTGTTAATCTGGGGAAAAAAAAGAAAAAGCAGCTGAAACAAACACTAAATAATTTTCAAAATGAAATCTGTGATTTTTATGCTACAGCAGTTCTACTGTAATTACTTGGCCTGCACACTGGATCTTTTGTATTCCCAAATCAATTTGCAATAAGCAGAAAAACATAAAAGTGACCACAAAGGATAAACCAAAAAGCCATTCAGTAATGTATATTGTGCCCAGCTGTGGTCAGTGTCCTAGAAATGGTATAAGAACACAACAGTAAGATATCAGTGATCCAGCAGACCTACCCAAGGTCCTCAGACAGCCATAAAAACAAGAATTTTACATGACTTCCCATTACCATTGCATCATCACAAAATTTATGCTCATACCGGGGAATGTATACTTTTTGGTTCTTCTCCGAAGTGTTCTGTTCCATTTTCGGAGTATGTAAACACTGAAATAAAGAAAACACATGACCTTTTAGGAATAGTTCAAGACTCTTCACCTTAACAGGATCACCTTGATTTTGTTGATCTTCTCCCTTTCTCCCTTATTTTCTTTGATTCATTGTGGTCTCCTCTGAACCCTTCCACACCCAACAAAATCATTCATGCTGTTGGCACATGACACAATCTCTGTCCTGAAGAATTTACAAGTGTAACAAATCAACCATGTTGATCAGATGAATTTACACAAGTACAGCACTACGAACAGAACCTAGGTACTGGAAGTGCATTACTATTTAAAGTCCAGCAGGCTTTTTCTCACATTGAGTACTGTATTTTCATGTTTCGGATAAGCAGTATTTCCATTTTAAAGCACCTGAAAAAGCTGATGATCATATATGAGCAATACTGGGGAAGTTTGCATGCAAAACCCCTTCCTTCCTCTCTTCAACCTCTATCTCTGAGTGTTTGATAGCCTTCTTTGGTCCCTCTCTCCAGTAATCCATGCCTGGGGTGCACTGGATACACTGCTTCTCTCTCTGAATATACAAGAGGTACCCAAATTGCTTTTGAATAATCAGGATGGACAAACTCAAAGACAGGCCTGTAGATGTAGAAGTTAGTTTTTAAGTTACTAAATCAGATACTCGTGGAATAAGACAACAGTCACAGCACCTAACACACCTGATAGGTAATCAGTTACCCGCTATTGTAATTGATTCATGAGCTGACTGATACCTGTCCTCAGTTATCTCCCTAGAAAAAACACAGTGGCTTTATCATTTTGACTGAATTCCTCCTTCACATTTGAAGAATTGCCCAGTGTTTTTTGCTTCTGGATAAAGTCTGAATATGATTTTAATAGCTGGAGTCTTTGAGCAGCTAGAACCATCAGTATCTTCTCCTACCATTTACCTCTAAAAGTGTTTTGAGCAGAAGTTGGACTTTGTAGTGTTTAACAATTTGGAAATCTCCAAAGTAGTAGTATCAGGCTAACTGGGGACATTTTCTTTTTGTTTCTCTGTCATACAGTTATATGCATTCAGGGGAAAAAATATCCAGGGAACACCAAACCGCTGAATTTTTCTCCTCTGCTCTTTCACTTGCTCATCCTTTCTTTCATTAACACATATTTCTGGGACTAGTCTACATGGTAGCTGACAACCTAACAGAGTCTGTGGAGAAGCTTTATGAGGTAAATAGTAAGAGTCTTTGATAATAGAGAGTTGTACTTGGATATTGAAAAACTAGACAGTGTTCTTGTAACAGATAAAAGACAAGAGAAATGGCAGCCGCAACATGCATGAGAAAGATTTTGTGCAAAGTGACAGGCATTCATGAGCAGACACCTATTCTCTGACAAAATGTAAGACAATCTTGTAGTCATAAAGTTCAGCCTGTGAATGTGAAGAGAGCATGTGAGCTGATACCTGCCACACTTAACCTGAAAATGCCACAAGCTGTGTCTGGCTGTCCTGACTGCAGCGGACCTGGAGCCTCAATACACTCCTCACCAAGTCCCATTTTAAAGGGACTCTGATCCTGCAGACTGTCACTTGTACCAGGGGAAAACCTTAGAAACAAACCTTATTTCCCGTATCATTAGTATAGGGGTATATGTATGTCTAGCATCTATATGAAGGGGTTTAAAGTGCTACTATTACAGTTTGGCAGTGTTTAAGTCCTACTCAAATCACTATGCTTTGCTTTTCACGTTCAGAGGAAAAGGAGTTAGGAGGAAAATTGAAGATGTTCTGGTGAATACTGAGTGGGTAACTAGGAGCCTTTTGGACCTGCAAAAAGTCCTTCACCAGATGAAGTAACAGTATTTCAGCATCCTGTCTGGAGTAATTCCTGTTTGGTGACAGAAAGTAACACTAGTTACTAATGTACAGCCTCGTGAACTGTGGATCTGCCCCAGCACGTGGGGAGAGAGCTGAACTGTATCACTGTGTTGGCTGAGAAGTGCTCACCAAAACTGGGTTTGCAGGGAGGACATCCCATATTTGACTCAAAGAGAAAGTGCTCAAATCAGTGTTGATAACAGGCTCATAGATGCCACCTAAAGTACATTTTGGCTTTTGGGACTTCTGTTACAGACGGCAGCTCACAGCAGTGAAAGAGTGTAACTGGCTTAGAGGAGGCTGAAGGGCTGGGAATCAGGTGTGCTATCTCACAGTTGTAAACTGGGAAGCTTTGCTTCATAGGATTTATGCCAGGGCCTGAATGAAAGAATCTCCCCTTGAAGCTGTTGTCATAGGAGTTCTACAGGGGCAATTGCATGGCCACACACGTGCTGGGCCCTTTCACCCTTCTTCAGCCTGTCTTTTCTGCTGTTCCCCTTTACCAAAGGGCATCAAATGTACATTTTCCTAAATACTTATTTGCAGAAGGCAGTATTTTATTAGGAAAAAACCCAAACAACACAAACCCAACTGGAATGGACCTGAGTCATCAAGGCATTAATGTGGAACTTCCTGATAAAGAGGCTGTGGACAACTGAGGAGAAGGGAGTCATGAGTCACTCTGTAACAACATTTTGACTGCATTTTGTTAAATTTTTAATCTATGTTTAGTTCGTGGTCTGTGGATGTTAATAGGAGGCACTTGAATCTGAAAGCCATAGAGGTATGTCGTTCATATCTTCACACAACAGAAATCCATCTATTTTCATATTTGCTTGTTCTAGCAGCAGCAGACAAAAAAA
>VYXC01001445.1:13748-40396 GCA_013397175.1 Platysteira castanea
AAAAAAAAAAAAGGAAAAGCCAGGGATTTTTACACTCTGAAAAGGATTTTACCATTTCCATAGCTTGTGCAAACAGTGCAGGCAGTTTATTAAAAATCTACCAAGAGGAAATTTTTGGAGTGACTGATGCATAATTTATAGCCTGAGTCTCTGAAGGACGGATTGTAAAAAAGCCAGTGCTGATCAAAGGAATCGTTAATGTGCCGCGGAAGTTATTTGGTGGTTTGACACATGCTGAGTTTTTAAACTAATCTCTTTAAGTAAGTTCCTTGAATGCCTTTCTGTGCATTCAGTGAATACAGATCTCTAAGAAAAAAAGTTTCTTTGGGTTTCAGAAATGAAACTATTGACTTGCAAAGAAATAAAAAGTTATCTGAACACTCAAACAGGGTCGATTTAATCTCAGGTGGGCAGGATTAAACAATGTGGTGCAGACTGAATTCTCTATCTTTAACCAGGTCAGGTCAACTTGTACTTGCAAGACAGAAAACCTAGCAAAACTTTCAGGAGAAATCAGATAACATGGATGAGATGTTCACAAAATGAGAGGACGGAAATTATTGAACACAGTGAGAAGAGGTGATAGGACCAAGAGGGGAGGAAAGCAGTAAAGAGGTAGCATAATATGGAAACAGAGAGCTGAAGTTGGCATTTCACCTCCATGAATTGGTAGCAGTGTGTAAGCAGCACGGGGGGGGCCATGGAGAAGACAGTTATGCTCAGTGCGGTTTGTTTTTGTTCTGTACATCTTGTGAGATTCAGCAAAGCAGATTTCAGGTGCTGCTAGAGAAGTTGCTCTGATGGTTTGGGCCTGAAGATGTGCTTAGCAATAACCCTTTTTGTTTATGACTTCCACCACCACTACTGAATTCAAGAACGGAATCACAAACACCAACTCTTGGTGGCTGAGATTTCATTACTAAGATCTCGATGTCATAATGGTTTTCAAATTTCATCATGCCAATGCTGTAAAAAACATTACTTTTGTACTGCGAATCAAACAAAGGAATTGGGCCATTAATATTACTGGGCACATACTACAGTTGTACTGAGAAACTGCAACTATAATCAAAAATTCATGGTGTTGTATATTTTACAGACACATAGATCTTTTATGATTAGTTTTCTCTCCCAAAGAGGTTATGATATACAAAATCATACAGAAAAATCAAACATATGGAAAAGAAAGAAAGTATTATTTTTGTTCCACTTCCCCAGTGTGGAAGTGAAACATGTTAAGTCTAGAGTTATGATCATGAAGGAAAAACAGGAGATAGGGAATGGACCTGAACCTTGTCCAGTGGCACCTCTGGACACACCAAATTAAGAAAAGTGGTGGCTTCATTTTCATCTGAATGGCAAAAAGCATTCCCCAAATTCTTGCACCAACTAACCTGCAGCTTTGAAAACCAGAACGGCTGCTGAAACATGGACATGCCATAACCCCGCCATGTGAAAGGGGCAGTACACAGGCCTTCACACCTGAAGGTGCTGTCCTGGCCTGGAGGCACTCACCGCTGTTGCTGCGTTTCCTGCTCATGTCAAGGGTGCCTGCAGAGCTATTGCCTTCCTCCGGAACTTCTACCAGGTCAGCTGTCTGCAGGGACAGAAACAGCAAATGAGACGGGATAAGCCAGAGAAAGGGACAAACAAAGTGAAATAAAACCACAGCAAGGGTCTTTGGGAAATGCAGTACTTGAGTGGTGTCAGAGCAGAGCAGAGTCAGCCTAAGGGGATGGAACAGGATTGGATCTGATGATGCACAGCACATATCTACTGCACAGGGAGCAGGGAAAGCCAAGAAAAAGACACCAGACCAAGTTCACAGTCTGGAGCTCAAAAGATTTCTGCAGTATAAAATAAAGCGAAAGTTAAGGAAAAAAGGATTATGTTAAGCAATATGGTTCTCTGTACAAAAAAGAAAAGGCACGAGGGAATTTGCAGATTCAGCAGGTATACTAAACAGTTATCTACCAAGGAGACTGAACATTAGTTGAAGCTACTGACTTTTAATATATCAGTCCTGAATATGTTATTCAGTAAAATAACTGTAATGTAAGGATCATTTTCATTCTGTTAAAAAGCTGTAAAAGAAAGAGCTGGAGTGCAATGGAGTTGATGAAGTCAGTCTTTAAATATCTGTCCTCACTTTCTTTTTAAACAGTCATCTGGCCAGTATGGTTAGGGAAATTGAAACCTAAGTGTTACTTTTAGAATTACTATGATTTTTTTCTTTGTACCATATTAATGTCAATCATGATTAGGGACCCAGTGTTCTAGGGTAAAGGAAAACGTGGGATAACATAATCTTAAGCCTCAGAAGCATACTCTGCATACGGCACCAGATTTCTTGGCTGGGTAGTCAGCTTCTCCCTGTACAGCCCAACAGCAATGAGGAGCTGCTCCAAACAAAACTTCAGTTACTGAACTCTCTACATCTTGGATAAACATAAAAACCCCAAAGACTGAACTTGAATCAGGTGCTTTCTCTAATCTGAAGAACTGTAAATACTTACATTTCTCCTAAGCTTTATTTATTTCTAGATTTGAAGTCATAAGAAGGATTTAATGTTATTGTATGAGACTTTACAATTGTACTGTACTCATAGCTTGCTCTATTGCTTTGCAGAACTTTGCCTGCATCACAGGAACATTCACTGGTTTTGTTCAGGGACCAGAATCTGAATCGCTTTATAGATTTTATATGTTGGTTTTTTTTCCTTTTACTAGTGTTGACAAAAAGGTTGTTTTTAGAAAGTACTTTCAAAATTTTATTTCTCCTATCTAGTACTTTCCTAGCTACTTCTCCATCCAAGGAAACTAATGAACAAAGAGGCTGAAAGTAGATTTGTGCCACAGGTATCTTGTGGCTATCTCTTCTCCCTTCCTGTTTTCAGAAGCTTCTACTTTGCTGCTCTGTTGCTCCTTGTTTTTAGACTCAGCCTTTTGCAGCAGGTCATGTTTGTCTTGCATCTTGCCCAAATAGGTCACCCGAGGATGAGAAGGTACTGCAGTAGCAAAGTTTACACAGAGACAGTGTAGAGCATATCTATGGATTCTGGTTGCTGGGTGGAGAAAAGAAAGTCTGGATTTGTTGAAAGAGTAAGACCCAGGTATTTTTCAGCTCATTGCTACAACATATTCCTCAGTTTTCATAGACTAGTTTCATTATTGCTGATTAGCAGTTAGTGTTATTTTATTAGGTTCTAGTGCATATGGGATGTGTAGTGACTGTCTCTTCAGTATATACCTCATCCAAAACCTTCTGAGGTAACCTTAGTTACTTTTAATGATTATTCTCTCAAGGGCTACATGACAAATGGTCAAATAGAAATTATAGAGGTGCAAAGGTGCTTTTGAGAGGAGCTGATCCACAAAAATCTGACAAGAACTAGATTCACATTTACATCACCTCAAGTGCCTCTTTGTATAAATGTGGGTTGCAGAAGCACAGTTTTGAAGCAAGCAGTAGGTAGTAAATCTGGAGCATATGGCCACTTTCTTTTACGGGAAATGCAGAATCTGGGCGGAAAAATCAGTGAGTACGTCCACACAGCTCAGTCATGTTAAAAATACTTTGGCTAGTTAGGAGGAAGGTGGTTGTCTCTACTCTCTGCAGAGACACAAACTGCATGCTGTATGGAAGCTTCATGGCTGTAGGGGCAAGCTACAGCTCCTAGGCCAGTCACCTTTGCTTTTCACCACCTTCAGCAGGAGCAGCTCTGCTGTGCTGACCTGGAGCAAAGCCATGGACAGCTTGGACATCACCTACAAGGTGAATTAGTAATCCAGGTGTCCCCATGTCCCTGGTGTCCCTAGTTTGGTGATGTGGCAGAACCCTGAAACACATTCCACCTCCCAGGCCTGGGACACAGCACAGCCTCACAGCTGCATTGCTGTTTCTGCTTGGTGAGGAGCAGAGCAGCCCAGAAGTGAGGATCACTGGGGAAAGGCCTTAGTCCCCCTGAGTTACTAACTACACATGCTTCTCTGAGCCACATCCCTGTTGCAGTCACTGGTCAGTGCCCACTCCCAGGTCACACATCAGTTTTAAACCACCATGGCCCCATAATTTTGTTCAGGGTTGTATCTAAAGCTGGTTTTTACCCTCATCTCAATCCACAGTCTTCTGTTGGCAAAATTTATGGTTTCTCAAGTCTGTTTATTCAATTCTCTAATGTTTTCTATTTCCTGTATGCTGACATGTTATATTCTCTCTCAGCTTCAATACCCGGGAGAAATTCCTGTAATGAACTTGCATTCCTAGTTCTACACCCACACCAACTAGTTATGATCAGCTCCCTAGGGTAGGCTGACACAGCATTAGTGATTTCTATGCTTGAGTTGTCATTTATAATTCAACATAAACTTTATTGATTTAGAAAGCAATAATTACATTTGTAGAAATTTTATTTCAAAGAAAATTAAATAATTGAAAGAAACAAATGTAATAACAATGCGACAGGTGGTAGAGTCACTTTGGGTTTTAAAAAAGAATGAGATTTAGCAAATTCCTTTTAAGGCACAAATGGGGGTGGATAGAAGACATGTCCCTTAATAAATCCCTTGTATATTTCACTTAGTTCTTGCTTAAATTAATTTATCTTCTTTCCTGTCAGACATGAATTGGTGTCTGTTTAGAGTCCACCTATACCACCTGAGATTACAGGTCAGCCGTGTGAGTGAGCATGCATTTAAATGCCAGGGAAATGTTGTACCGAACATATACAGATATTAGCATGACTTGATATGAAGCATGTAAGTATTTGCTTTGAGACCTGGAGACTAAGTCTCATCATGTCTCTGTGCCTGGTGATTTTTATTATGAGATGAGTGCAGATGAGATTGTCAGATAATGTGGGTCTGATTTTTAGAGATGACAATCAACTTTAGCCTCCAGTGGATCCAGGTGTGACTTTCTTTTTTTGGTTATTATTTTTGGTGGCAGGGGAGAGGCGGAATGGGAAGGATCTCTTGGGAATGGAAGAGAACCCCAAATATAGGCATAAGTGCCTATATTTGAGAGGGTGGAGAGGGTAGGAAATGTTCTTTCAACACCATGAAGGAGCTCCTGATCTCAAGGATCCCAATACTGGGATAAATAACCATTTCTGTCAGGGTGAAATTGGCAATTGTTACTGTTGAACAAGATACGGATATAGCAAAGGCAGGAGGATATAGCTTCCCTTATTCTTCTCCACTTCTCCATGGTCCTGAAGAAAGTGACTTTTATGATTGGAGAGAGTGAATGACAAACATTAGCATGAAGGCTAAAACCTCCCTGTCTGCATACAACAACCTGAGCACACCTGTCTGTATCTGGGGTTTGGAGAGAGGAGCCCCTGTCTGTAATGCCTCCCCCATGACTGTGCACTGGACAGGGGTGGAGGTCCCAGTCTATTGCCTCGTAGCAGTAGCAGCGTCTTAATTTTGCCTGGGCTTGTACTGGGGTCATGCACTTTTAAATCTAGGCTCTGAGGATTGCAACTCATCGTTATCACTTGTATGAAGGGCAAATGGCCACCATCAGCAACAGGCACTGTGCATCTACTCCAGCCTGACAGTTTGATATCTCTGATAAACTTCTATATGGATACGTAAAATGAAAAGATTATTATTTCCTTTTCCAATCTGATGAAAACAGTTTATTAATTTAATTAGTATTTTTCTCTTTTTCCCAAGAGTCATCTAAAAGATACATCAAACTTGAATTTGCAACAATAACAAGTATTCTGGTCTCAGTATGGAAGCTGAGAGTAAGATTTTAGGGTTTTTTTTACAGTTTGAAATACAAGTTTTGTGACCTCTGGTGCAAACTCATGTGAACGAACATCTCTTGCTCCTCCAGAAAAAAAATGGAAGAAAGATGTGGGATACTTACAGAGTTTCTGTTGGGAGAGTCAGAGCCACTGCCAGAACTTCCCTTTTTGGTTTTCTGGGCTAAAGAAGTCCCAAAGCGGAGAGTTTCATACACGGGGTCAACTTTATTTCCACAGGCTGCAACAGAAGGAGCAAAACACGCATCAATCAATACCTCGAGGGTATTTCTGGGCATGTTCCTGCATAACTTGGAGCAACACCTGCCTCTACCAACATGTTTGTATGCTTAGACACAAGCTGAGAGACTACCTCGATAAACAGTGGGTGTTGAAATTAATGGAATTGCTATCAATTTTCTGTTGCCTCTCTACTCCCGTAAAGATCATCCTCTTCTCATATATACTGGCTCTTCAATTCTCGGCCATTGCCTTGTCTCTCTTCACCTGCCATTCTTATTCCCTAATCATCACTGGTGCTGCCTGTGTGGAGGTAAGGAAGACAAAGTACCAAGAGGTTCTAATCCATGTTTATCTCTACCAGTGACTTATTGGATTGCTCTCAACAGCAGTTCTCCCCCATAGCTAGCCACAAAAATCATCTCCCATGGAAGAGAAATGGATGTCATCAATGGGTACCAGCAAATTCAGTCCGAACTCTCTTCTACATCTTGCATTCTTAGACCTCAACTTCCCTTGTGACACAAGGCAGGGGGCACTTAGAATATGGTACCTTTGTAGCACTATGCAGAAGAAGAGAAATTTTAGCCAAAATTCTGAGAAAATAGAAGACATTTTGGATTTTGATTAGAGCAAAGCACACCTCATCTTTTAGCCAGAGTTTATTCAAAATGTTTCTATTCTAATAAAAATGATAGGTGTTTTTTAGAAAGAGAAGCTTAGACGAAGTCCTTGTAATTCTTTTTTATTTAACTGCTGTCAGTAACAATGCAAATGTCATCAGATAATTAGTTTTAAACTGACTTCCTAGTTTTAGCTTTCATTTTTTGCACTTTCAGCTTTGCCTGGTTAGAGTATCAGTGGCTAAAAATATTTTCCAGAATAAACTTAACTTCTCCATTTCAAAATGCTTGTTTTCACAAGTTTGGTATTACAGTGAGGAAAAAGTGGTCTTTCAAGTACTCAGACAATGTGTAGACATGATCAATAAGGAAAAATATGAGGAAAGTCAGAAGTGTGGATGAAAAAGGACAGGAACCTAGCAGCATCCCTCAAAAGCCAGACCAGTGATTTGAATGCCCCCTGCTGTTTTGATCTCCCGTTCTTTTATCTGTTTCTTCCCAGATCCAACCTTCATCTCAATATTGCAGTGTTTCTTCACTTCTAATTTCCTACCTTGATCTCAGGTAGTTGTTATTAAAAACAATGTAATTGCTAAGAGGTATGCATAGAGGGTTTCAAGTGAAAGACACAATGAACACACCCTCTCCCCTTCCAGCTTTGTATCTTTGAAGTGGTCCTTTCCTGAGACAGCAGAAGAGCATCCAGTCACCAAAAGGAGCTGGAAGGCTGCTGAGGGTGAAGACCCAGGCTGGAAGTCTGCTGCTGCTGTTACAGAGCACTGCCAAAGGAAGACTGAATGGAAAAGCAATCAAAACCTACCAATAGGCATCACTTCTTTGATGCAGCCAAACTGCTCGTGAATGAGTAGTGGTGAGCTGTAGTATCGTCGAAATCCCTTTGGCTGGAGGGAGAAAAAGCAAAAACAAGTGAAGTGCATTGCATGCCTTGACTGATGAAGTGGAAATAGCCTCAGCTCCTTGGTTAATGATGGAACATTGTGGTGAGGTTGGAAATTTGCCTCCTGTTGTTCAGTCACTGTGAGGTTTAGAGATCAGAGATTTATTTATTTGATTTTTCTCCTAGGAAAAAACCAATTTCCCATATTTATGTAGGAAGAGGGGCTCATTTTCAGCTCCCTTTTTTCTTTTGTCTGACACAAAAGCATCACTAATTAATTGCAGCAGAAGTGCTGAATCATTAGAGGTTCTGGGGAGTTTCCCTCTCCCTATCTTCTTATATAATGTGAATTTGCATTGTGTTGTATTTGTTAGACATGTGACTATCCTTCTCCACCCTAACTCCAAACCCTCCTGTTCCCACATAAGCACTTGTAAAACCCAAGGAATTTAGAACCTTTCTATAGGTTTTTCTAAGGTTTACTGCCAAGTGACTGCAGCTTCCACTGCCTTTTTTTTTTTTTTTTTCTTCTAAGGTCAAAAAATTCTCCAAGCTGTTACCAGATATCCCCACAGCGTCCACTTGTAGAGAAATGCACTATAACAACTCAAGCTATACCATTAAAGAACACCATAATATGGCAAATAATAATGGCCCATACCACTCTAAAAAACATATCTCAATCCAGGCAAATGCTTAGTACTCAAAATGAATGCCTTCAAGGCATTGGAGTTTCATTAATTGTCTCTCCAATTTTTAATGTCTGCAGGCTGTGACAACTTCTAGTCATGGTGAGAAGTGGGGAAGATTCATAGAGATGTGCGTATTTTCCATATCCTCTGCTCAGTGTATGTCAAAACCTGTTAGAGAACTAGTTCTTTAGGTAATGAGCTGCAGAAAAGGCTAAAAAAGAATGAGGGGACGGATAAACTTGGAGTCTTAGAGGAATAAATTCCAGATTCCTCAGCTGTGGTTTACCCCCAAGCTAGATTAAGACAGAGTACAAGCACGAGCTCACAAAACTCCTGACTTTGCAGACAACTTCCTGATTTAAATTTGGTCTCTGCTCTTCTGTTTTTGTAAACTAGTAACCACAAGAGCTGAGGCTGGAATCAAGAAATGCATGAATCAATTAACATGATGTAATATTTGCCTTGTCCAGGGCTTGTCATTCAGCTCTTCACAGACCAACTTCCTATACCAGAATGCCTCATCCTAGAACTATGATTATGGTTTAGGTACATAAAGACTTGCCTCAGGGATATAAACAATAGCTTTTAGTGAACACTCTTGGAGAGAAAAGATCTTTCCAGTGAAAGGTGGAGTTTGTAGCCCTTTTGAAGTCAATGCCTGCATTTTTCCATCACTTAACATAGTGAAACTCTTCGGTTTCAGCTCATTGTTGTCTCAAGTGCCTTCAAGTTGCAACAAATCGGAGAACATCGGAAACATGAATATATGTATTCAGTTTTCATATTCCAATTGGTATTTTTCCAAGTTCTTTTTTCAAAAGTAACCCAAAGGAACCATATTCCCTTAACGGTCAACAAGGTGGGTTAGAATTGTCTCAGACACAGTGTACTGCCATTGCCAGTCATGAGATTTTGCTGCTCAGAAGGCAACCCAGGCACTAAAGTGCTATGTCCATACAGAGGCAGGCTCCTCCCAGCCTCTCCTGCTGAGATTGCTTCAAACTCCGTAGTGTCTTACTGTGAAATACCCTTTGGTTTTCTTTTTAAGGTGAATTATGGTTTTTTATTCAAGCTCTAGCAGCGGAGAAAACAATAAAACATAATTTGAAGGATTTTTCATTTGTTAAACCCCACTGAACTACTATGATTAATTTATAGCATTCTTTGAGAGGTTTACACTAGAGCAAGCACAGTTGAAATCAAGGTAATTAATTCTGTTAGCTAACTAAATTTGTATTCTGTAACTGTATTTTCACATCCACAAAGCAGACCAGATTTGTGCTTTGGTTTTGTTTGCATTCTTGTGCAGCAGCAATTGCCCAAATTGACAATAGGGCACCACCTGGCTTCACTTTTACCGCCTCAGTCGAGTGATCTGGTGTGGGTTCTGTTAATGCAGCAGCTAAGTGCACGCCTGGGGTTCAGGCACACAAAGGAAGTGGCTCCAGCACAAGCTGCCCTGAGCTGCTCACTTACCAGCTTGCCCATGCAACGCTGCTGTCCGATACTGTCTGCACACTTGTGGTGGATGCTCATCTTACAAGCCTTACAGCGCAGTCCGTGCTTAGCGTTCGTCCCTGGGAAATGCATGGGGATGATTGAATTAGACAAAATCAATAGTTTCCATCCATTTAAGCAAGTGACCTGAAAGAGCTGAAGGGGTCAATTGCAGTAGAGCAAATATTGACAGTATTCTTTACCTTACTTACTTTTTAAAATACACATTTGTACATGCATTTTCTTTACGACCTCTCCATTTTAGACATTTGTCCCCCAGGCTCTTTCCCAGGCTGTCGCTGCCTTTAGATACATATTGGATTATGCTCTGCTATATGATAATCTGCCGACAGTGTCTCTGCCTCATCAACACCAAGCAAAACCCCTTTGTTATTTTGAAAGGTCTTGGCATGGCCATGCATGGCTGAGGGAGCCACTGAAGGAGCACCCAGGCTCTGGGGCAGCTCTGGTGAGCCAGGCCATCAGTTGAGACCCAGGTTTTGTGGGTGAGAGGTAGCTCCAGGGGTATGCAAGAGGGTTAAGAAGGCTCCCTTGCCACTGCCCACCCACAGGCTAACACAGCCCTGTTTGTGCGGTTTCTTTTTCCTGCATGGTTGCACTGGATTAGCGTGCTGTGAGGATTTTTTCAGTTCTAGTTTCTTCTCAATTACGCATGCTCAAAACAAGACTGACAATTGCTCCCAGGGACTGCTGCTCTCACCATCCTCTGCTCAGAGGGTGCAGGAAGGGCTCCTTGCACCTCCCTGAGTGGAGCAGTGAGGGTGCTGTGAGTTTGACCGTGTTCTCCTTCCTTGCCAGTGGAAAAGTTTTTTGTCACAGGTAGGGGAGCTACAGGAGAAATTTTGCCTTACAGAAGCAGATTTCTCCCACTCGGCCAACAGTAGTTCTGCATTATCTTCAATATGGACCTACTCTTAAATGACAGACCCAAGTCTGCTAGCTTCTAGGCAGGAACAGTCACTTTTATTCATACAGCCATAACACTTCCTAAACTTTGCAGAAGCAGTGCTGCTGCAGCAACTCTTAAATCCCTACAGGACTGTGTAAACAGAACAAGTAAATAATGTATCTGTTAATTAATATCTAATGTGAGCGTGAGTATGAAACAAGGCAGTAAAAAAACCCGAAAAAACTCTTGACATTTAAACCAGCCCTTATTAGTCAGACATGATAGGAATATTAGTCAGAAGGATCCTACATCTGAAAGTACTCATGTAGCTCATTGGTTATTTGAGTAGTCAACACCACATACATGCTGCCAGTTTCATTCAGTGATGTGCTACTTTCAAAGACAAAGAAGCACTTCAGGGAAGGTTTCATCAAGTTGGTGCCGAAACCCAAGCATTAGGTTCCACTTTCAGAGGAAGAGGTGTCTAAGGTGGCCACTTTCAAGCCAGGTAAGGCAGGCTGAGGTAGCCATGGGTGGTTGCAGTGAACCAGGCTCAGATGTTTCACTTGTGTGCTTCCTGTAGGATAGGGAACTGAGATCCTCCCCACCTTCCTATAGAGTCTGCTGGAGAGATAGGGACTGAATGGGGTTGAGTGTGGGGTGTAGCCCAGGGACTTCCATGGAGTGGGGTCATTGCCTGCTCCCCACTTGTTGCCTCTTTCAGCCACCTCTCAGTGTGTGCAGACTTCCTTTCTAGCCTCTTTTCTAGGGTCTTTTTTCCCAGCAAACACAGGATTTCTTAAAAGAACACATGCCCGTTTGTTTGGTTTCTTTTTCCTGCGTGGTTGCACTTGGATTAGTGTGCTGTGAGGATTTTTTCGGTTATAGTTTCTTTTCAATTACACATGCCCAAACCAATATTGACTTCTGTGGCTTTGTGCTTTTATTACTGATGATGAAATGCTGAATCACCCTTCCTGGTGATCAACAATTGGCACTGAGAAAAGAGTAGTTTCCTCACAGTTTTTCATTATATTTTTAGGGCAGAACGAAAAAATGAAAATGACATCACAGTTTGCCTATGCAACATGTCAGTGCACTGGGTCTAATTCTCCTCTCATGCTGGTCTGTACCAAGTTACTCTTGTACCAAGTTACTCCTAAGATTTAGCTGTGAAAAGTCAGACAGTCTCACAGTCCTTCCTGCTGGCTATGTTATGCTCTTTCAGCCATTTTAGTGCTAACTTTACAAGGTGGATATTGGTCCTTACGTGTTATAACCATGTGATCACAGAATATCCACATTTGTCAAACAATTGTGCATCCAAAGATTGTGCAAAACGAATGTGAAGCATCAGCGCTGCTTTCAAAAATCAAACCCCAAATTTTTCAGAGCAGAAATCTGTGGTCATGCGAAAATGAGTAAGACAATTAAAAAAGAACAATGCTATATTTCCATTGCTGAATGCCACATTTTACATGTGAGTAGCTAAGTAGTGGCTTCAAAGAATAGTATTTCAGCCACACACTTGAGTCTACAAGAAGTCTTTGTAAATCAAAATTAAATCCCTGTAACTACCAAAAGCTCCAATCTTCAATCCATTTTCACTTCTAACTACCTGGTTTACTGTGAGACTAGCTTGGAAAAAAATTTCCCTGTGTCTCCCTGCTCCCCACCGAGGAATAACTAAGGAGATTGGAGAAGAAGAATTTATGCTGTATTTACACTTAGCCACCATATCTCAAGCTCTGAAAATGGCATTTCTACAAGGTATATCTGTTTTTCCACAGAATAATTCTTTCTTCAGTTTCTTATCCCCTTTACACTTAAATGAACCACCTCACAGAACCATGGCTAAGCTGTTTCAAAACCAGTACATGCCAGGAATCAGACAACTACATACTGGCGATGTATCTGACCCAAAAGTTCCTGAGATTCAGAACTGAGGCACAACCACATCTCATCACAGAGAAGAAATCGCATTCAGTACAGGTGCAAATGAGACCAGGACTTGACTCATCGTATCAATTTCTGGCCTCCCATTTATGCAAACTTATTGACCTTGCAGATGCCTGAATGGGGCTGGTTTTGGGAGACATCTGGTAGTTTGAAATAGGGAAAAAGCAGGCAGAACATGGATCTTGCAAGGAAGTTATTTAAAGCTAAGTGCATATACTGAGAGTTCTACAGTCATGCACCAGTATAAGAGAGTTATTTCCTTATGCCTAAAGTAGTCGTACAGGATATAGCAATGTGTTGAAACATTATTTTCCAATAAATTCCTCTAGAGAGCATAAGAAAGTTAGGAATTTGGTCTGAAACATACATTAAATAATAGAAAATAAATGGTATTAATGACTCATAAAAGTAAAAAAATTGACAAGAACAAAGATAGTAATAATAATAGCAATAGCTACAACACTAAAATAGGGCAGACTATTTGAGGATAATTTCACTTCACTGCCATAGGGCACCAGGCCTTGTTTGAAGTTGAAAGCCTCTCTGTGGCATGCTTATTCCCACTGGGTTAATCTTCCTGTGGATTGAAGCATGGGGCAGGGGAAGGGTAAGGAGAGCGTTCACATCCAAGCTGGTTACAGGATTGCCTGGAAAGTGCAGTGTTCCAATTAGTGAAGTCTCAGACACTAACACAGTCTCCTCAGGGACTGAGGAGAACACACACTGATGACCTGCAAGCCTGCTGAACACACACTGATGACCTGCAAGCCTGACCATCGCTCTCTGGGTTGATTCCTCGTTCCCCTAAATAGCTGATGGCTTGATTGCAGCCTGCTCCTTATTCTCACCAGCAGATATTTCCCTATACCAACCTTAAAGCAAAGCTGGAGGCTACTGATACTCACATACAGTACTCACTGATATGTCTTAGCCCACTTGGAATAATATCAGCCGGAGGTGAATCAGATATATGAGAACTAAAGGCTTAACAATTAAGCTCCACTTGGAGTAACCTAACTACTTTTTTCTCTGGTTTTCAATCGAAAAGGGTGTAGCCTAACAGCTTTGATGGCCTCTTTGCTATTACCTTCAGAAAGTTATCATCCCTCCCACCCTCTTCTCCAAAGACCTTTACTAAGGTTACTTAAGCCAGGTAAGTACTGAGCAGGACAGAATGTAGTTCTCATCTACTTTTTGATTGCTGCCCAGATTTTCACTATTTTTATTCAAGGCACACTACTTCATTCACCAAACAGGGTGGACAGTGTTCAGTGAATGTTCTATTCAACATTTCTTTTTTACTTTCCTCAGTCAATGTGTGTCTATAAGCATCATCTCTTGAGTACCACATTAGCCTTATTCCAAATACAAAGTGATTAACGGCCTCATGAGCTTTCTTATGGGCTCACTGTCTTTGTCTCTTGCCAAAATTTGTACGAGATGGCTCTCATTTGAGGGACTAAGGGATAAAACTGTCAGAGGTTGCACTACTACTATTTTGGCCCACATGCCAGTGTTCAAGTTGTAAAAATTGCAAACTCTAAAAGTGGGAGCTTAGAATGGAAAGTACTAGATATGTTTAGCTGACTTATAGTGTCCATGAACACTAAATATGTTCTCTTCAGTGAATGAAGTAGTGTCAATGTAGTCATGAAATTCATGTAGGGAAAAAACCACACAGATGTTTGAATAAATGTCCTCTGTGTCCTATTCATTAATGTATTATTTATCTCCTAGTCTGTACAGGCTTGTATTCCTTTCTCAAACAAAAAAAGCCAAATCTAACAAAAGAAGCAGTATTTCACTGGAAAAAAAACGAGGAAATTTCGTGTCGGAATACCCGAGTAGCGTTTAAATAAACTTACAAATGAGATTCTGCCCAATCATTTTCTTCAGATATCAGCTAATGTATCCAGGCACCTAGGTCTGGAATGATGCATTGTTTTGAGAAGCAGGTCATGTTTAATAACACCTTGCTAGAAATACTCTATGACTGGGTCAGCTCCCATTTGAATATCTAAACCAGCGGCTAGGTCTTCCAGAACAGTCATGGAAAATTGAATCTTAAACTGTTCTGATAATATGACCTTAAATACCACTAAAAGGACACACTGCATCACTTTTTGTAAATCTAAGTCTTTTTTGGAGGAAGTTTAAATGGAAACAGAACACCTCAATATAGGTGAATGGAAATATTTGGAGGCAGAGAAAGACAGAGGGAACAGGGCAGAATTTGATTCCAACTCTTTATGTCTGTGATTCCTACAAAAGCAATTTAGTTACTACTGTGCATTTCAGGAAAGTCACATTTTTCCTACGGAATGCAAATGAGAATCTGCTTGTCACACACAGGCAGAGGAAACCTGTGTCACCCTCTTGGCCAGCACAGCTATGGCCACAGCACTGTTGGCTGATGATTTTTGCCTGTTGTTCCAAGTCTCAACATAACATTAATAGCTGGAGAGGGAGAACGAGCCCTACAGCCTGGAGAAATTTCAAAGAAAACTGCAAATGTTGGTAACAACAAGATGTTATGCTGGCTGTATAAACATAACTATATTAGGCACTTGCGCCAAAGTGGGGAAAAAAACAAAGAGGAGAGGATAAAAAGGTTCAAGTCTATAAAAGAGAGGAAGAAGAAGGGAAAGAGACACAGAGAGACTGTCACCTCCAGCTAATCCAGCTATGACCCAACCACTATTTTTTATCATTCCATCTGAGAGGAACATACCAGTCAGGAATTGTTTTGATTTAAAGGTTTCAAAAATAAATACATTTAAAATTACACAATTTCCATAAAACTTCAACTTCTGCTGTGGGAGGCTGATAAAAATAATGAGTGTCTTGCCCTTTTCTCCCTAAATGCATTTACAGTTGTCACCAGAAAGCTGCATCCATGCCAAAATTTATGGGAAATTGAGAATTTTAAGCAAGCTGGGCCAATATTGCAGCAGTGAAGGGTTTAGGATGTCACCTTAAAAAGAGGAAGTCCCCAAAATGGGACTGGTGCCTCTGCAGTTATCTCTAAGCCTTGGTGCAGTCTCCTCTCATGCCCCCTTCTTAGGTTTTAATTAACTGGTTTTGCATAAAATCTCTGATGCTGAAAGAGATGACTATTTAAAAAATTCCTCTGTAGCAGCTTCCTGCCCCTGTGGCTGACTTCTGCTGGACAAGTGCTCCTCCTTCCCCTGCTCTATCTCAATCAAGAGCTGTGAGGAGATCAGAAAATGGCATTTTCTACATGAGACATCCAGATCTTTAAAGCAGAAATCTTGAGCCTAATTCATCCAAACCATTTGGTTTGTAAGAATGAGCTGGGAAGTCCTTTTCTCACCCTTCCTTGGCCTCCAGCCTCCCCAAGTGCCTTCTGCTACCTTGGGAATTACCCTCTGTCCTAATGCCTGGCACCCTTCTGATTATTTTTTTTTTAACTACCCCATCACTTGCCCCAGCTGACATTTTGGAGAGTACAGAGGCGCAGATCCTCAGCTGGTCACCAGGTGAGCCATAGATCAAGGCCTGAACACGGATTTCCCCAGCCACCCTAGAGGGCTGAACACTGAAGGTCATTGCTGCCTGCTGCCTGATTGAGAATTCAAATTGATGGACACAGAGTTACTCTTTAGTAATGAGATTTTTTTTATTAAGTTGTGGGTTGGATTCTTTTTTTACAGTTAAGTCTGCCAGTTCAAAATGTACAGAGTTTTGGGTATGCTAAATCAACAACTTCATGGGAGGGGGTACACTGTACAGGGACATCCAACAACATATTGGAGCTAGAGGAGGAGTATCTGACCTTGGGACCAAGCTGCCAGGTCTTGACACTGTCTGAAGTGTCCCGTTTCCCTGAGTCCACCTTGTGTCACTCTAAACCAGATGGGGTGTGGAGAGAAGGTGGAACTTGTATATTTATGTTCTCTAGAGTAGAACTTGATATCCAAAGGTGGTACCTATTCTGTCAAATGAATAAATTTTAGATTATATGTCACTGAGAGGTGCGGGTCCATTTGAGTGCCTACCCCAGTTTCTCCATAACAATATCCAATGTTTAAATAGCAAGAAAAGTTGCCTTGCATGTAGGCAGGCTACAAAACAGTGCATAAAATTAGAACTGACTTCCTAGTGACATAGTTTTCTTTAGAAATGACATGCTGAGAAAAAAATGAGGCAGTAATAGGCAGGTTTTTCTGCAAGACTGTTATAGAGATGAAAAATATCCCTGCTAAAATAAAGTCTTTTAAAAATTTGGCCACAAGAAGTTTTTTTCAAAATGCACTTTTCACATATTCAGCAGCTTTGCTATAAAAGTCTATCCCTGAAAGGAAATATCCACCTCCGCACTTCTTAAAATATCATCTCAGGTTTTTGATCATCTAAATGTTAATTAGGATGCTGGAACGCCATGGTAAATAAACTAACAGCTATTATTGAAAGAAAAAGTCCCAGTCCTCTAAACACGCTAAATCATGTCTAACGTTCTTTGCTCTGAACAAACTGGCACTGATATATCAATACTTACTTTTCCAGATAATTTTCAAGATTGGGGATCTTGTACTTATAGGTCTTTGCACTGGGCTGCTTTGCTGAGAAGGAAAATACTTCAGAGAAGATAGGTATAGATTTTCCTATGGGAGGTGATGGTGCCAGAGCTGAACAGGACAAGGGAAAATGGAGAAATTAAGCTTGAGGCGTTATCTCAAATGAGGACAAGCAGAGATGAATGGCTGATCTTGGTCTCGGTAGTAAACATAAGTATCTTAAGTAACTCTTCTTGAGGTGAAGATGAAGAAAGTCAGATTTCAAACAAGAGTTCCGTTTTGATAGGCTCAGGTTATTTGCACCTGTGTTCTTACACGTGTTGAAATGAAAAGTCATCCAGTTGCAGCCTCTTTTTTCTGTGTTTTGAAATACGTTGAAAAAGCAGCTGAAATTTGTAGGGCTGCTCACATGTGCCAAAACCTTTATCTTCCAACGGCCTTGTACCATTACAGAGGAGTTGGAAAACAGAAACCAGAAATCTGAACAAAAACTATTTTGTGAAATGAAGACCAGGACTGTGAGCTTGCTGAAAATGTGGGAAAAGAATTACAGAACAAAAGAACAGTCTGTCCGCAGTAAAGGGATTTAATGTCCTCTCTGCTCTGCTAGTGGATTTTCAACATAGCCTGTTGCTTATGTGGCTCCATCATCATCAGTGGGCTTGAAATGAGAGACTGTCATTTGCCAGAAGATCAGGAAAATCAATTAGAACTATAAAATGTTTAGAAAAAAAAAAAAAGCCCCATTATATACATAGATATATAGCCAGTTGTTCACTGGCCTTCTGCTGTTTCAGACTTAGTGAGGGTTTTGGCTCTTTCCTCCTGCAGTAAAACCACTCCCTCACCAGCACAGCCTCCTGGTGTTGCAGGTCTGTGTCAGCACAAACTGACTGGCAGTGCCCGCAGCCATGGGGCTTGCTTGCAAAATGCTGAAGGGTCCACACCAGGACTACAATTCCTCTTCCTCCCTCTTTTTTTCCCCCATTTTACAGTAGCTAGTGGTGGACACGGGAAGTGGAGGAACAGAAGATAACTACATGTGGCTAAAATGCTGTGCTTGGTCAGGATTTGGCCACCTGCATGGATTTACATTCCGAAGCCATTTCTTCCCTTGGATCACACATAGCTAAGGAGGATCTCATGAGAAGCTACAGGTGTAACTGACAGCATGATTTGCTTGGACTAGAGGGAATTCAGGGCACCACCATAAGTAACTGGGTAGAGTCATAACAGTTTGCTGGGATCAGTTTTCAGGAAAGTTACTTCTACACTTAGTCATGGTGTGCTTCTACCTTTCAGAAATTCACAATCACATTTTATAGTGAAATATGTTTCAGTTTCTTTTCCCTGTGGGAAATATGGAATCATGGAATCACAGAATCACAGAATCACAGAATCAATGTTTGGGAAAGTTTGAGAAAGACGTCTGAGATCATTGACTCCAACCTACGACCTAACACCACCCTGTCAACCAGACCATGGCACTGAGTGCCACATCAAGTCTTTCCTTAAACACCTCCAGGGACAGTGACTCCACCACTTCCCTGGGCCCCTTCCAATATCTAATCATGTTTTCTGTGAATTCTTCCCAATTTCCAACCAATGGAAAAAATTCAAGTGAAACGTTTCACACCAAGTGCAGGTTTGGGGTGGGGTAGTGGAAATTGGTAATTTTTTTCCAGAAATAGTTACTGATTTCAGTGAAATCACACAGGTTGGGCAGTAAAAACACTTCATTAACTACTGTCATCTGCTCAAAGAGGCAATCTCAGCCTTCACTGTTATGATCTGAAAGAATTCATTACTTGACGCATAGCAGTACTGGCCTAAAGCATACCTACAGGTACACTTCCATGTGGCATCAATTACTAATTAAATGAATAAGAAAAACTTCTGTCAAATGATTGTACAGAAGTTTATGTAGCTCAGCAAAGCAAAAAGAACATTATCTACCCAAGGGTCAGTCTGGGGTGTGAAAAAACAGGGACATTCAGCTGAAATTTAAATCTATTTCTAAATATTTAAACCATTAAATAAAAACCACCAAAAATCTGCTTTTTAAGATTTTGTCTTTCAACAGAAATAATTCAGTGCATCACTTATAAACTGTCCAATGCTAGACAGTATCTGCATTACATGGATTCACCCTGGATTTCAGTAAGAACAAGCCAAGCCAACACAAGCCATAGATTTTCTCATCTACACGTGTGGTTTGCACCAGCATGGATACATGGTTTGTTGTCCAAAAACCTTAATCAACATTGACCATAATTGTGCTACCACTACCAGGGGTAAGGAAACCTATAGGGGTAGCAAAAGGCTTGGCAGCTCTATCAGTCTGTTGTACAGTTGTACAGAGCACAAAGATATAACATTTAACAACAGTCCAGCAAAAAGCAGATCAGTGTGTCAGAACGTACTGGCACACAGCTGAATGTCAATACATTAAAATTTAGATAGTAAGATTTAGGATCTGTCATAGGTAAAGAACAGCTGAAATCGTGAACAGGAACAGGCAGCAGATAACTGCTGTGTAAGTGCATGGGTGAATGTGTGAAACTGAACCCCTGAAACTGAACCCCTGAACTCTCAGGCAGGAGGCTGCTACTTGCAAGCTGCAGCCACTACTGGCTGATGGAAATGTTGATAACACTTTGAATAAACAAAAGCAGTGTATCCCAAATCCTCCAATTAATAAAGAGACAGGAGACCAGAGCACTAGTTAAAAGGCTGATCATGTGCTGTTCTTATGCACGTACGTTATTTAGACTGGAGGAACGGGGAACCTGGTTTCTAGAAAAAAAAATTGGTGCCAAGAGATGAGTTCCTGAAAGGAAGAAGTGGTCCCAGAAAGCAGAAGTGTGTCTGGGGAGACACAATAAAGACGCTCTCAGACCTGCCAGGTTCAGCAGAAAGGAAGGAATTGCCCTTTATTGTTTACATTATCTCATTCTTATACACGGCCCAACTCCACAAGGGATTGGAGAGCATGTCACTTCCTTCTCAATCCCACTGGAGAAGCAAGGAGCTCATCACAGTTGTCTTATCACAAAAGGAATGAAAACCAGAAAATACCACTAAGTAAACACTGGCTATTATTTACATGAAACTGTATGAGAAAGAATCTGACTCCAAGGTTAAAAACAGAAGGCTTACAAAAACCAGGGCAACAGCAGAAGGGGACCAAAGAAGAAGCCAAAGATCCTGGCCTGGGGAGGGGTCTGGGAAATGCAGGAAGATCCTGAAGATGATGGACATCAATCATGTACATCAGTGATGGACATCAATGCCAGGGGATGCTCAGGGACTGTGCCAGAGATGGGCAACTGCAAGCAGCATCACAGCAGGAATAAACATGACTTTCTGTCCAATGTCACTAGTAGTGACCCCCTTGCAGGGAAGGGGAGACTTAGGGAATGAAAGGCTGGTGGCAGGGAGTGAGTTAGTGTGAGAGAAAATAAGTAGGGTAAAATCTCTAACGTCATGTTTTCTTCAAGAAAACCTGGTACCCAGATGCTCCCCACACTGGAATTTATTACAGTGTAATAAACACTGCATGGCAGGCAACATCTCACCTTGCTGCTGTAAACAGACGTGCAGATAAACACAGATCACTCCCTGTATATTATAAAGGAAACTACAAGGAAATCACAATTTTCAACTGCATGTGATTTTTAACTGACCATGTCTTCACAATTAGAAGACAGGACCCATGTGTTTGCAGCACCCTCCAATGTACAAGATAAACTTATGTCAAAGAGGAAAACGGCTCTGGATTGTGTATACGTGGAAAACTAAAATTTCTTCAGTTTGGAGAAGAGCATTGGTGAAGTTGCAGTTACTTGCATGCCTATTACCAAAGCAGAAAAACATGCGGTGCTCCATGTGAACCAGAAGGATCACTGCTCTCTGAGACATCCTGCTATATTAAGGACAGCAACCAGCAAACGTGGGTAGGCATTTTACTCTACATGATGGCAGTGCTGTATTTCTTGCAAAAGCATTTCTGTTAAGTGCCTCATTTTAAGACTTCTGCAACTCATAGTAAGGTAAAGCTTCTAATAATTTTGCTTCCAGACAATGCTTTTGTCAGCTATTCAGTAACGTAATTATCCACATAACAGTGGCACTCTGGTAGACAAGGACTCTAAACAGAAAAATAATGTTTTTACAAGAAGGTCAGCATTAAAGGAGATGCACTTAATTTGCTTATCTGTAAACACCCGATGTCCCATGTGAGCTCTGCAAAAGTACGTAGCAGGACATAAAAACCCCACTTGCACTCCGCTTCATCCGTTGGCCTTTAAGAAACGTTGGGCTTGCCATTATGATATTCACTGGAGTTGATACCAGGAGCAATGGTACCATGAGCCTACTCACTACTGAGTAGGGTGTTTGGTGGTTTTTAATGTACTTTTTGGTTAAAAATCACCATGGCTAACATCACATTAAAATACTAATTGTAGATGTTCTAGAAATGTTTATTGTTTTCCATCTAATTAAACAGCAAATGTTGGTCAACATTTTTTTAAGTCTCTTTTGACTGAGGATTAACTGCAGTTTCATATTAATAGCAATTTCCCCCAAATTAAAGTGAGCCTGAAAATTATCTAGTAACAAATGTGAAACATGTTTGATGTTGTTCAAGGACAAATTAGAATTTAAAATATATTTCCACCCTCTTTTCTCAGCTAAGCAGTTCCTGATTATCCAATTTACTGATAATATTCTTGCCTAATCTCAGAGGAGGAAGCCCTCCAAGAGGATAAACAAACTAAATATTTGATTTTCAATATTTGCTTTAAAGTGTGTTTAACTCATTGTTAACAAAGAAAAATAATAATTTAATGCAGGGATAATGTGTAGCCCCCTGTAGCTTCTCTAAAAATGTGGGGCTGCATGAATTGGATACATTTTGTCATGTTTATCAAAAACAGGAGTAGAGGTAGATGGAGCACACTTATACTGCACACACCATATGTGTTTCTATATCTTTACATTTGTTTATTCCAATTTTATTTATTTTAATAGACAAACTATACACTGTTTGGAAATTTTGGAGAGTCCAGATGACAATGTTTTTGTTTGCCCTAAACCTTAGTGCAGCAGGTCAGAGATGACTTAGGCAATTCTCACTCACATTGACTCTGAAAAGTGCTAGAAGATTTAGATGCCCAGACCCATTCATTGTCATCAACTGAAATGAAGTCTCCTAAATACAGGAGAAAATTTAGTGGAGAGAATGAGGAGGTAGAGACAGGGATTGTGGATCATTTAGTAATATATGGGCTGGCACCTGGTACGAGTTATTGAAAAGGTTACACAATGGCGCTTTTTCAATGAATCACAGAGGGACTGGGATTGGAAGTGGTATCTGGAGATCCTCTAGTCCAATCCGCTGCTGAATCAGGTTCTACTAAAGCAGGTTGCACAGGATAATGGCCAGATGGGTGTCTGTTGTCCCTTGTCCTCTCCCTGGGCACCACTGAGCCTGGCTTCACCCTCTTGAACACCCCCTTTTGGGTACTTATAGACATTGATGGGATCCCTTCTTAGCTGCCTTTACTCCTGGCTGAACAGACACAGCTCCCTTAGCCTGTCCTCTAAGTGAGGTGCTCCAGGCCCCCAGTCATCTCTGCTGCCCTCCACTGGAGCTGCTCCAGGAGCTCCATATATCTCTTGCCCAAGGAGCCCAGAACTGGACACTGCACTCCAGATGTGGCCACACCTGGGCTGAGTAGAGGGGCAGGATCACCTCTCTTGAGCTGTTGACAGTGCTCTTCCTGATGCGCCCCAGGATACCATTGGCTTCTTGGTCATAAGGGCCCTGCTGGCTCTTGGACAGCTTGTTGTCCATCAGGTCCTTCTCTGCAGAGCTGCTTTCCAGCAGGTCAGCTCACAGCCTGTACTGGTGTCTGGGATTATTCCTCCCCAGGTGCAGGACCTTGCATTTGCCTTTGCTGAATTTCTGGAGCTTCCCCTTCATACAACTCTCCAGGCTGTCCAGGCCTCACTAGAAGGCAGCACAGGACTCTGGGGTATTGTCCACTCCTTGTGGTTTTGTAATGTCAGTGAACTTGCTGAGGCTGCATCAGCCTCTTCATCCAGGTCATCAGTGAATGAGTTCCACAAGACTGGACCTGGTACCAACCCCTGGGGAGCACCCTAGCAATGAGTGTCCAACTAGACTCTCTGTCTCTGCCATTTAACCAGTTCTCAGTCCACACCAATGTCCACTCATCTAACACTTCCTGAGTTTGCCTGCGAGGATGTTATGGGAGACAATGTCAAAAGCCTTGCTGAAGTCAAGGTAGTCACCATCCACCACTCTCCCCTCATCTACCCAGCCAGTCATGCCATCATAGAAGGCAATCAGATTGGTCAGGCATGATTTCATGATTTTTCCTCACAACTGGAACAAAAGGAGTGTGCTTTTGAAAGCTTTTTTCTGTAGGAAAAGGCTTAATAACAAACAACACTCACACACAAATTCATACTGTAATAGTAATAGTGTGTCATCTGGAGAAGAGATGTGGGAAGGCTCGGCTGTGACTACACAAGTCCTGCTCCAGGGATATGTCCTCCTCACTGGAAGATCTTTATCCTTCCCTACAGGGGACAACTCCTGTACTGATGAAGTGACAACACAAATATCTTCCCTCAAGGTCATCTGGGTTGGGGGATGCTAGAGAGACTGGGAAGAGTGGAAGGCAGGACTGAATGAATAACATTATTTTTTTCCTTAATCCTGCAAGATAAATAAAAATGCCTTTTTTTGTTTTTGTTTTTTCCAAGATCTCTGTCCAAAGAATCTTCCAAACTACCATAGCCTTGGAAAAACAGTCTGTTAGAGTCATACTTCCAAGAGTACTTCTACTTTGTCTAGCTGCCATGAATTAGTGATCAATCTGTGACTGTTTGCTGCACCTTTGTCTACCTGGATAATGCTGGGTATAGGCAGGTTTGGACCAAACCAGAATGCCTACTTCATGAAGTGAGGCAGCAAGCTTAAAAAAAATCAAGCATATTTTTTAGGAGTGAGCTGATCAGACTGGAGGCAGAAAGCACTGTGTCATAGTTCCTGTGAAATTTTTCTATATTTAATAAACATCCACATAAATTACAGTTATATAAACACTTCCTCTAACCATGGAGTTTTTCCAGTACTTATTAGTCGCAGTTACTGAGAGTCTAAGAGAAGAAGTTCAAATGCAGGATCTAATAGAAAAGGGGAACCATGGCTTCAATCCAGACCTCTTTCTTTCCTTCATTCCTGCATTTGAAAACCTTGGCCAGTTTATCAGCTTTGAGCCTAACTTTCTGGAGGATGTTACAATACAGCTTTGGGGATAAAAGTGGTTGAAAGGTCTAGCAGCCACAGCTGCACAGAGAAATAAAGAAATAAAGAAATACAGGCTACTTTTAAAAGATGAAGTGAGAAAGAATTATTCATGGTATTTTTTTGGCTCTCTGAAACTCCAGAATGACTGGCTAAACCAGAACAGACGGTGGTAGGAGTGAGTCAATACTGAAGGGATAACAAAATTTCACTGCTTAAGCACTATTGATTAATAGACTGAAAGGAAATTATGCTACAGCTATATTTTGGTTTTATCTTTTTTACTCGCTTATTTGTTTTCCACAGGTTTCTCTAAGTGGGATCTGGTTAATTCCCTGAGAAGGCAGGTACCGAGTTATTTACCTCCAGAGCTGCAAAGGTCCAGAGAATCTGCATCCAAACCAGAAACCTGGTTGCCCTGAGAACAGCTATACACGCATATATCTCAGGTACCTAAGCCAGGGGTGGCATGATCCAGAAGGACCTGGTTTTGACTATTACTGGACACTGCAGAACACAGGTTTTTCTGGTCTTTCTGCAAGTTTGTTCCTGGCAATCATGCTCTGACAGGTATGCCAAAAACCAGGAGTTTGGTTAAAATTCTGTGCCATAGTTAAGGTTAAGAATGGAGTGAAACAGCTAAGTACACTTTAGAAACACGAGGAAATGTGACATTATAAATGAGCATCTATTTCTTTAAAACACAGCTTTAAAAGATTGACTTTAAAATAATATATTCTTAAACGCAAAGTGCCTAATTTTTTGCTGCATTACTTATATTTGACTTAGATGGGAATACATTAATTGCATGTAATATGCTTGGAATATGTGGAAAATAACATTTTTTCCATGCGAATCAGCACAGGAAATGATCTGCAAATGAGTAAAATGCTGAGAAGTCTACAGATGGAGGTTTTTCCTAAAAAAATACACAATGTTTTTCAACTATAGAGTACTGACATCATGTTTTCTTCAACAGTGAGGTGTCACAGAGATGACTGATGACACACCAGAGACTGAAGAAGAGCAAGAACTTGCTTCTGATCTGCGCAGTTTAGGACTGGAATCTGATGCAACATGAATTTAACAGTATCTATCTTTGCTGGTGCCAGGCAGTTTTCCTCCCCTAATTTGCCATTGCCAAAGCTTACCACATTCTTGCTAAACACAGAAAATGGTAGATAACATGAAGCAAACTCAGAGGTATTCTGATTGGTTTTCTTCTCACTGTGATGTGAAATAAAAACCCGATAAAACCAGTGTCTCCTAAATGATGATCTAGTAACACATTCCACAAGACACTTTGATTTTCAAAATTTTCCCTTGCTGGGGTTAGATATTAAAATAGTAATAAATACTACTACTAAACCCAGCAAATTAGTGGTTTTCTAAGAGACATACTGTGAGAGGATATTCAAGGGTGGATATGTTTAGGAAAATGTGTAGCCCTCCATGGAGCTGAAACCTCAGCCCTAAACTAACTGATGCTAGGCACTCACAGCAGCAAAACAGTGAGTGGGAGAGAGGAGTACAGAGTCTGCTCCGACACACTATTGATTTGGTCTGAAATTATGTGAATTATTACTGCTGAATTCATTATTAGAACTGATTTTTTTTTTTTTTAGATGCTGTAAAATGGATTCTGCATGCACTCTTCAAAATTCCCTCAAATGTGAAATTTCCTCCATTATTTGACAGAAAATTACTGCTGCTGCATCAAATTTTTCTTCTGTTTACTGAGGTGGAACTTAAGTTCCAGTCTAGTAAAATTAATAGGAACACTCCAACTCCTGCCTTTAAAGTATGAAGCGCACTATTAATCTCTTTTTTCTTTTTTGAAATCAAAACAATAAACAGATTTTCTTTTGAATCTATCACATTGCACTCTGGGATGCATGAAAAACATTTGAAAGAGTAAGCTTACTGATATATATATATAGATATATATATACACTGATTATACTGCATCCCAAAGGCAATATTTGGCTCACAGTGCCCAGGAATCAAAGAGAGATGGTGCACATATTTTTTTGTAGCAAGATGATGTTTCAAGTTCTTTAATTTTGCTGGGAAAAGAGCAGCACAGGGAACCTGCTGCCTCCGCTCCAAGTGTCCCGTTCACTCTGAAGCTACAGAGAGATTTTGCCACACGAGTGAGACTGAAGAAGTCGCTGCACATTCATGCTGCGCGCT